>RJWJ010017029.1:0-33543 GCA_004363605.1 Indri indri
AGAGGGAGGAAATGTGACTTCCAAGGAACTGTCAGAAAGGTGCAATGCTGTTGGCTTTGGAGATGAAGAGGCCACAGGGAAGCAAGGTAGGCAGCCTGGAGAGTCTGGAAAGGGCAAGAAAATGGCTTCTATTCTAAAGCCTCCAGTAATGAAAGAAGTTCCTAAAATACCTTGATTTTAACACAGTGATACTCACATTGGACTTCTGACTTATTACAAAACTGTAAAATAATAAATTTGTGCTGTATTAATTGACTAACTTTATGGTAATCTCTTATTTCAGCAATAGAAGACTAATGTCATGGATAAAAAAGGAAGGTTCGATGCTCTACAGACCAAACTTCGTGAAAGATTGGAATAGATTATAAATGACCATTTTAGCATTGCCAAGTGAAATAGAAGTTAGGAAACCTTTAAAATACAAACATAGTTGAGTCAATCCACTCAGATCTATAAAATGCACATGCTTACATTTACTCATAACTATATTGCAGCGTAAGCAAAGTAAACACTATTGAAAATTAAGTTTTAATGTACTTATTACAGCTGATTCTTACATGTAATTTTTATTAGTGAAGTGTCCTAGTTAGAATACTGAAGACTTATTTCTTCAGATATAAATATTCATACACGCCAACCAAGAAAGCTCACAATTGATTGTGAAGTTTATTTCAGCTTTGTAAAGCATTATATTAATATAAACTGCAGTAATGTTTTTACTATACAAAAATTGTATTGCTTACTGTTGTTTTTTCAATGCTCTCAATGATCCCTGCACTGTGCAATTGCTCAAGTACTACTAAATTTAACCTTTGCGTAAATCCCACATTATAAATTATATTATTCCAATTTTAAGTACGAAGAATCTAAAATGGAATACTTTAGTGACTTTCCTAAATTCACCTTTAATAAGCTTCCGAGTTATGGTTCAAATCATAATGAATCCTACACTTAGTCCTGAATTAATATGCTTCTACAAAACCAATAAGACTAAAAAGCTAGGTCATGGAGAGGACAATGTTAAGAGAGCATAAAACAGGTTTGATCACAAATAAAGGAAATATTGAATTACAGTGGTTTATAGATTTGTTTTCCATTTTGATACTCCTTTAATAGAAAAAAATACCCTGAACATCACATGGTTTTTCTTATTTACTGCAGTGTATACATCACCGCCATTTCATTATTTAAAACAGATAATTTTTTCATAAGTTCCAGCAGGTGGCAGCACAGTCTCACTCTTCGAACCTAAGTTTACACTTGCGAAGACGCAAAAAGAAAACAGTACAAATAAAAGAATATAGAATATTTAGAAACAGTCGTGGGGGTATAAAAATCTTTCTTCTTCATAAAAAGTCAATTATAGAAAATAGTCACATTTTTATTATTGAAAATTATACTCGTGTAGGAAAAGTAAAATTCAAGATCATGGTGAGTTACCTTTGAATTTTAATTTTTCTCAGAACCATCTCCAATAGAAGTAATAAAGTTATCTTTGAACAAATATTTCTTTTTTATTAAATCTAAAGTAAAATAAAGCATTCTTTTAAAGTCTGTCTTAATTATTGGGATGTCTATTTTTTATTGTACATAATCCTAAAAAGTATGCTGGATATTTAATTAAAGAGCATGGGAACTTATTCTAGAATGCCTAATTCTGTTCAGTTTATGGCAAAAAAAAAAAAAAAAAAAAAGTCCCCATTATCCAAAGTAGCTCTTCCCCTCTGTTCCCTAACATCACATCACTGTCCGACTGATTTTATCCATCCAGTAAACTCGATCTTTTCAAGCTGTCTATCTCCCTTTTCCTCATTTCGTGCATCAGCTCTTGTCCTATCTTACCAATTTTACCACCTAAATATTTATGGGATCTGTCTGATCCTTTCTATTCCCCTGTCATTTCACTGGTCTGAGCCACCATGTCACCTAGATAACCTCATAGTCTCATCAAACACTTACCAGCCTCAGTATTTCACTTTTATTACGCCTCACAGTTGAGAGAAATTTCTGTTACACAATTTATGTCATATTATTGCCTTTTAAAAATCTTTGTAAGGATTGCTTATTACTCCTGGGATATATTTACAACCTTTAGTCAACAAACTAAGAGAATTTTGTTACGTGCTGGAGTATAAGTAAGGAACAAAAAGAAATTGCCCCCAAATATAGAATACAAATATTTCAGGGAAAATGAAGAGTAAATGCATATGAAATTAATGTTATGATTTAACTGTGTTGAAGAAGTTTAGGATTTTATGGAAGCATAAAATCAAAAGAGGCATTTGTTTTTCCATTCTTTAGATACTTCAGTTAGGTTAATGGTCTCCAGTTCCATCCAAATCATTGCAAAAGGCATTAAGTCATCCTTCTTCATGGCTGAGTAGTATTCCATAGTATACATATACCACATTTTATTAATCCATTCATGAGCTAATGGGCATTTGGGTTGATTCCACATCTTTGTAATTGTGAATTGTGTTGCAAAAACCTACCTAATGGGTACAATAAATACTATCTAGGTGATGGGCACACTTTTAACCCTTACCTGAGCATTACAAAAATGATCCATGTAACCAAAAACATTTGTACCCCATGATACTTTGAAATTAAAAAAAAAAAAGAGTTGGTTAAGAAGAAAAAATATGAAAGGAGGTGGTCACAAAAGTTTTCTCTGAGAAATGCCACTTATATTGAGGAATCCAAAGGGGGTACCCAGGAGAGAGAGAGAGCGGTTGGAGACCATCGCACTGGGTAGAGGCTACAACCTCTCATTCAGCTGGAGCGGCGAGCTGAAGAGTTACTAGCTCAGAGTTGGACTTTGAGGTCACTGGAAATTTCTGTACAGGGAATTCTCTGATCAGATTTGTATCTTAGGACCTCAAATTGCACAAGAAGAATGATTAATGGCTTGGAGAAAAGAGAGTAAAAGACAAAACAGGGAGATAAGTGAATATCTATCTGAAAGAGTAGTTTTTAAGGTCTGCAGTGGAGCTATTGAAACAGGGCTCAAAAATGGAAAAGGTATAAGAATGATAAAGTATTCCAGGAGAAGAATAGGGAGGACTCTAGAATGTGTCCTAAGTTTGTCACATGTGTAACTTGTAGAGTTATAGTGCTATTTACTAAACTAATAAATGTACAAGAACGAGGAAGATACATATGAGTGTTTGTGTGTGTTTGTGTATGAGGGGAAGAGAGATATTACAGAGATTATGTGAGTATCAGCATGGATTAGAGAGGATTGATTAATAAGTTAATACTGAATATTTTGAAGTTTAGTACCCTGTGAGACTGCCAGTTGACTATTGCAAATTAAGTTTAGGTAAGAGTTTGAACTTCAAGACATAGAGATAGTACAGTAACAAGGGATTGGTAGAGGCTGGAGCTAACTGCAAGGAGATCAGCTACTAGTGTTGTAGAAGTAAAAGTAGTATGCTTAAAGATTCCTTTTCAAGAAATTTGGCTGTGAAAAAATTGAAAGTATGGGAAAGAAACAGTGGAAAAAACTGTTGTGTTTTGTTTCATATTTTAAGGTGGGAGAACATAAACCTTAAATATTGAAGTCAAAAAGAAAGTGAAGGGTAGCAGCTGAAGAATCACCGTCAGTGTGTATGTTATGGATGGGAGAATGTCCCACAAACGCAGGAGGCACCGACATGACCTAAAACACCTGTAACACAGGATTGAGTGTGAGAGCAATGGCCAGCCTTTGCCACATGGACGTGAGGCAAGGTTGAGTGAAAATGTGAATATTTTTGTAGGGAAGGACAAGTTCTCTTTTGGTTTCTACTTTTTCATTTAAAAAAGAAAATAAGACCATCAACTGAGAATAAACCAGATGATTTTAGTTTGGGGCAATTTAGTGAACAAATGAAAATTTAAAATATCTAATTTAGGAAAGGAAAAGGACAGAGTAAAAGCACGAAGAAGGACTGAACATAATGAAACACAAATCATGTTACGTTGCTAGATTACAGAATGTTTAGGGGGAAAAAGTCAGCATTCGATGTCATGGGAGATGCTGAGGTTATACAGTGGAATGACAGATGTTAAATAATTCATATGTGGTGCATTTTAGGGTCATTGCATCACATAGAACAGTGATAAGTTTACAAAAAATTCTGGCTACCTGTTTACAAAAGGTACCAGGAAGAAACAAAAAACAACAAACCGATATCAAGGTTTTTGAATAGGAAGTTTGGCAGACTTTGAAAAATATGTTAGAACGATGTGTTAAAAACAATATACCCTTAAATTAGGATGAATATATAAGAATGGCACAGATATAAGTATTATTCAGAAACCTACAAGCAAGCTAATGTTATTTAGGAAAAATAATGTGTACTCCAAAGGGGACTTCAAAACTCTGCTAGCATCAAGGTGAAAATGAAGAGGGTTAGAGATGGGAAAGTCACTCTAGGAAACCAAGTGCTGCAAGAAAGCTTGATTCTTGCTAAAAGTTTTGGTGGATTTTTCAGTCAAATATTGAGCTATTTACTAAGAACTTTTTCTTCCTCTTTCCCTCTCTTCTTCTCTCTGTCTCTCAGGATGTTCTGCCTCTTCAAATGACATTTTTCTCTCACTCTATGGTAATTATTTTTTCCCATCTCAATCACCCTTCCATTTTCTCCTTTTGCCCAAACATTCTTTCACTTTTCAATTTGTACTTTCTTCATTCTAATTTTGTGTCTATCTTTCCTTCTAATTACATTTGTGTGTTCTGCTCTGCAACTAGCCTGGTGTTTAATCCATGTTTAAGGTATATAATATGAAATTATAATAGTGTAATGATTTAAATATTGTTTATTGTTTTGCCTGACTATATTCTGAAGTTCAAGAAATATGAATAAATACGGATTTCTAAAAATCATTTTTATATCAAAAGGTCTCACAAAGCTATAAGACATAACAGAGAAAATAATTTTAATTTGTAATACTAATACAATTCAATTCTTCTTATTGAAGGTAATTTTTGTAAATCAAAAAAGGAAAAAAATTCACCTGGTTAATGTGGTAAATGAAGGTTTTCTTCATTCATATGAAAATATGTGTTTCTTCAAAATGCTGTTCTGTTTTCACTTTGCAATGTTGAAGAAGAAAATATGTGTATTCTTTAAATTGAAACATATTGATATACATTTCTGTCTATTGACGTGTCTCTGTGCATATATTCAATACCTTCAGAAATCATACTCCTTTAACCACCTGAGGGATAATCATGTCTGGCTGGAGGAAAGGATCGCACAGCAGAGTGAAGAGGAGTTGCACATGTACAATGGTATTCCTAAGCAGAATTGTGAATTTCATATTCTCTTTCTTGGCAGCCTTATGTATTAGCTATTAAAACAAAATGTTGTGTAGCAAACCACCCACAATAGTCCAGCAATATACAATAAGTATGTCTTTAGCTCTTGAAGTTGACTGGGGTCATTTTACCTGAATTCTACTCAGATGTGCATCTCTGCTGGTACCAACTGAGTTCACACATTTGTGTCTTGCTGTGGTTCACTTATCTGCCTGAGATCAGCTGGGGATGGCTCTGCTCCAAGGGTCACTGATTCACATCTTAGGTCCTATGGACTAACCAAGGTGTATTCTTTTCATGGCAATGGCAGAGGAGCTTGTGCACAGAAGGAGATATGCAAGGCCTCCTGAATGAAAAGTAAAGGGAAATAAAATTCATGTTAGTAGATGATTGCAACTAGGGCTGCATTTTCTTAAAATATGTTCAGAACTGGCCCATCATCACTGATACTTCATTCCTTTGGTCAGAGTATATCACATGGCTGACTTCAATGTGAAGAGACAGGAAAGTACAAACTGCACACATTTAAAGGGACTTTCAAGTTATGGCAAGGAGTGTAATCCAGGGAGAAATGAAGATTGGTGCCAATAACGTAATCTATAGAGCTGGCCAAAGAAATAATGGCTCTAGAAATAGAAAACCAATATCCTTAATGCCAGTTTGTTTATTCCTGACTACATAATTAATTAATCTGCAGACCGTGGCACATTACTTAGATTTCTTTCTCCCATTAAAATTCCATTCCTTCTGTGAAAGTTATCATGAGGGAAAGAAATTTAAACAATTTATGTAAGATGATTGTATTTTAATTTTCATTCATTTAAGCTTCTCTGCAGTTAAATGAACCCTCTACTTATGAAGAATCACTGACTTATAGCAGAGATTGTTTCATATGAAAAAAATGTGAAAATTATTGATATTTTTCTTTCCAACCTTTGAATATACAGTAAAATCCATGATCTAGACTTCACCAATCAAACAAACCTACCATAGACTTGAATTAGAATCTAATAAAGTGAGGAACCAATGTGGCATTGGCTGCTACATCTCATTCCTACAGCTGCAGTTGTAGCAGTTTGAGTGAAAGCACCAATGTCCCGTGTCTGTGAGTGATGCAATCTGTAGCATTTGTTCCCAGTGAAGACAAGAAGAAGACAAGAAAATAATTTAAACCCAGGAGAACCCCAGAGTGGAAACTATCTTTGCAATGCCCCATCCAAATTTTCTGGACCTTTTACATGCTCTGGGTAACTTCCAACAGTCAGTATCTTCATCTCTGAGACTGAAGACCCCTTTCTCTTGGATTTTGGAAAGGCCAGTTTCCCACATGGCTTTGGCATAAGGTAGGGCATGCCTGAGAAGGAATTATAGCACCCAAGAGCTTAGATGAAATTCAAATCTAACTGGAATCTTGTATGTTATCTGTCAATTTTACTCCTGGACGTTTTTGTTTTCCCACCACGAAGTGGATTGTTTGTTGTTAATACTGGTCACTAGTGGTATCCTGGAGTTTTGTTTTATTATCTTCCTGATAATTACCTTTATCTGCCTTTTATCATAAATTTCCAATTTTCTTCATTCGATGTTTTCATTTTTCATAATTTGTTACATTATTTTAATTAAAAACATCTGCCAGTAGCTTCATGACATACTAAATAAGAGAAAATTTTTGAGGGTTTCCATATTTAATCTACATTCGATTAATAGTTTGGCTAGCTATAGAACCTTAATCATATACATATTTTTTCTGTAGAATTTGAATGTATTTTCCATTTTCATTAATTTCCAGTCCTGCTGTTGAAAATTTGATTACTATTTGGATGCAGGTTCTTTTAGAGCTTCCCCCAACCTTTTTTTCTCTTTCAATTATTTTACAAATCTTTCTTTTCTCCTAATAACCAGACATATTGTAATGTTGATCCGTGGTGAAAGTATTTTTCATGTATTTTTGACTGACACTTTGTTAGTGAATGAAAAGTAAAGGGAAATGAAATTCATGTTAGTAGATGATTGCAACCAAGGCTGTATTTTATTAATATAACTATATAAGTTGATAACATGAGATTTAAAATTGGGAACATTTATGGAGTAAGAATGAAGTTGATTTTGAAATCAGTTAAAGAAATTAAAGAAAAACAAAACTAAAAAAATCTCTCTACCACTCTTCTGGGCCCATTTCTGTAAGCACTGGAAGAAAAAAACATGCCGACCCATAAGAAAACTTTGGAGGTAGCATTGTCCTTGGTGGAGATCCAGGACTGTTCAAAGTAGAGGTTAATAATTTAGGGATTTTCTTGATGATGGATGGTGAGTTCCGGATTGTACTTTGGAAGAATTTTCAAATTTAGGGAGCATGAGAGATAAGAAAATAAATTCTGTGCAGTGAACTAAAGTGCAGACAATTACGGGGGTAAACTGAAACAGGAGATGAAAGCAAAAACTTGGCATTCTGGAGCTTCTAGGAGTGATTTACACAAACAGGGACAAAGAGCATAATATTAGTCATGATGCCTTTCAGAATTAGAGAGAAGTCATTATTTTCTGCTGCTATTTTTGTCTTTTTATGATTTTTATTTAAATATGAAAAGATGTATTTGTTCATTATAATGCCGAAAATTATAAATGTATTAAATTATTTTTGTAATATGTAAAATATATACCTTCTTCACATACATTTTCCCATAAGATAAATGTTCCTACTGGGCACTACTTTAGGTAGGCACTGATGAGTAAAGCAACATCATCTACTTTCAGTAGGTATAGGATTTGGTTAGGGAGACAGAAATCAATGAAAGAACTTTACAGCAAGTATAAAATTTGTCAGTAGTGAATAATGTATTTTGGTTTATGTTACAGACTGCAAGTTTACTAGAGATGAAAATAAATAAATAAAGATTCTTAGATCAAGGTTACTTGGTTAATATAGAACAATGGTCCCCGACATTTTTGTCGCCAGGGACTATTTTCATGGAAGGCGATTCTTCCACGGACTGCAGGTGAAGGGGTTGGGGTGGTTTGAGGATGATTCAAGTGCATTACATTTATTGTGCACTTTATTCCTATTATCGGTATATTGTCACTTGCCACTCACTGATAGGGTTTTTATATGAGTCTGCAAACAATTGATTTATTATGGTCTCTGTGCAATCAAACCTCTCTGCTAATGACATGTGTTTGTAGCTGCTCCCCAGTAATAGAATCACCGCCTCAGCTCCACCTCAGATCATCAGGCATTAGATTCTCATAAGGAATGAGCAACCTAGATCCCTTGCATGTGCAGTCTACAATAGGGTTCATGCTCTTGTGAGAATCTAATGCCACTGCTGATCTGATGGGAGGTGGAGCTTATCATGATGTGAGCAATGGGGAGCAGCTGTAAATAGAGATGAAGCTTTGCTCACTTGCTCACCACCTGCTATTCACCTCCTGCTGTGCCACCTCATTCCTAACAGGCCACAGAGTGGTACTCGTCAGCGGCCCAGGGGATGGGGACAGCAGATATAAATATTTCCTTATATATATTCAAGACATATTTCTGCATGCATTTCCTGAAAAAAAGGCCCATAATTCAAAATATCAGTGATATGAACATTACAGTTTCCTTCTTTTGTGTCACAACAAAAGACCACACTTGACTTTTCTAGAGAAGTGGATCTTGATCTACCTTTCTAGGTGTGGTGCTGGGCCAATGAAAAGGACTGTTTTCACATAGTAAATACGATTTGCTCCTTCTTTAGATCACTAAGAGAACAGAATACACACTCATAATCCCTAAGTGTCTAAATTACAGATTAATGGATTTTGTGTGTAGTTCTTGGCACCCTCTCTAGTGATGCAAATGGCAGACAATGCATATGGAAGTCGTGATTTCTCTTTACTGACTAGACTTCTGTAGTGCCCTCTGTTAAAGATTGTGTGTGTTTTGAAAAGGCTGCTGAAAAATAGAATCAGTTATTTCAACATAATCCAAATCAACAAGATAAAATATACCAGCTTGTGAATGGAGACTGTCTCGGTATCTGGTTTTCTGAACATCAGTTGTTAGGATAGGAAGATTATTTATCACTATTTCATTATTCACAAAAGAGTAAAACTTTCAGCATCACCTGTGGGGATACACTCTGGTAGAACCAAACTATGCCTCTATTTTGCATAAATATTTCCTGAAAGTTGTTTGTCATCTAAGTCATTCCTTTCTCTAGATTATTACTATACTCTTTTTTTTGATTAATTCCTGAGTCTTATACCTAACCTTTTCATGTTTCTAACTATGACAAATAGAGGACATACCACTTTTTTAGTAGGAAATTAATTATAGTGATTATTGAGCTTCAGTGTTTAACAAAATTTAACAAAAGGAACTCTCATTCTGCCTTTCTCTTTCTTCCAAAGCCATTCATTATATTGCAGAAAGCAACCAGTTTACCTTCCACTGTGGTTGTATCTGGATTCAAATACCTCCACATGCAGTCCAGGCCCCAATACACGCCCCCCCCCAAAAAAAGAAACAAAGCCCCTCCAGGTTCTGGTGCCCCTAGATGTTTAAAGTCTATGTTAATTAACTGTTATGTTTCCTCAAAAACAATAAGTAGGAAATTGCCTAGTGTATGTATACCTAAACTGTTCACCAAAATGGACCATACCAAAGAGAATGTCACAAGTACAAATTATAATTTCTACATTTAGAAATAACAATTTTATAGCTTCAATTAATTTAATATCTGGCCTTATTTAGGAATCCACTTATATACAAATATTTTACAGAGATGTTAGGACAGGTTGTGTTGAAAATCTCTGCCCAGAAACTATTTTAAACTTCGGTATCACATGCCCCATTATTTGCAAGGATCTAATCTGACACGATGCAATTCCTCTCTGTGATCACAGGATTTTTCTGAGCAAGGTCTCTTAATTCAAACTTTTTTGGGCTTCCTCCCATGTTTCTTTGAGCTGGGATTTGGGAAACTGATTTTCTGTTCTTCCTACTTGACCTATCTTATATTTTGTAACAAACATGCCTGACTGTTTTTTGAATTCTACCTCATAGAATAAGATTTTTGTTTCGGCCTTAATAAATGCAAGAAGAATGTTAACTTAAAGATAGGAGGAAATTTTTTCTAGTAAACTGATGGCTGGGAATCAGCAAGTGCAATTAAATTAGTATATTTAGTAATTTTTAGAATGGTGCCTATCCAAACTCCTTGGATTTGGATTTGCATTGTCAGGGTTAGCCATTCAAAAATTTAATTAGAAGAACTACCTAAAAGATCTGGTGAAAGAAAGTAGGCTGGAAGCAGATAATGCTGGGATATTTATCACACTGCGATGCAAGCCTGATCCCAGGTGAAGGAGAGAGGATAAGGATGTGAGAAAAAGAGTCCTATGCTGATTTTCAGTCTAAGAAAAGTTCAGCAGAGAGATAGAAGAGTTCTGGAGTCAAAACTGGCTGTTAGAAGACTCCTGCGTCTTCCAAGAATAGGCCTGTCAAGTGTTCTCGCTATTCTCAGTTACTGGCCGTGAGCGGTCAGTGAGAAACTTGTCTTCAATGCAAACGTGGCTGATGGATTCCAGAGGATAGTAACTAGAGCCCTTGCTCAATTATGCTTTTACTCTCGGGGCCACCAGTGTCCATTCATTTTTGCTGTATAGATCAGCATCTTCACACGGGTTCAAAAAGGGGGTCTTCTGTGGTTTCCTGGGACACATTTTCTCAAGGAAACACATAGAAAAGGATTACTGCTATGAGCTTAACCTCCATCGATGCAGTTCACCTGGAAGCCACAATTGATACTCTCCCTCCACCACTGTGCATTCTCAATCCTTCCTACTCTCAGTTATTTCTCCAGAGGTCTTGCTGACTTCTTTGATAGTATGAGCCAAAACTTCATTCTTGAGGGGTCTGCTCCCTTGGTAATCATAGCCTTCTTCTCCATTCAGGGATGCAGCATTCACAGTCAAAATGAAGCAAGCGAGTCCCAATGGGGCAGGGGGTCCCAAAGTGGATCACCTGGTTCCAGACGCATTTCTCCCTGCTCCCTTGCATAAGAACAGCCATTCTTCCTTCTGATAATCAAAGTCAATTACCTGTAACATTCTGGTGACTTCTCTTCTTGCCCGGTGATCCCTGGGTACTTAATTCTGAAGTGATCTGTGCTCAGCCATAACATAATTAAATGGGACCCTTGCTGCGTCCCCTGATCCAGTGCTATCCTGCGTGGGATTCCAAGCCTATGGATCAAGCATTCTGTATGCTTTGATGTGGTAGTAATAACTAAAGCTTCTTGTGTAACCAAAGCAAACCAATATCATAAATATCTGTCACTCTGAGGCAAAAACTTCTGGCCCTTCCAAAATCCCACTTGAGAATCCTCTGAGTAATAGATACCAAGAAGGGATTAAATTAAATTAAATGTGTGAGCATTTTATTAGGGAAACTATCTATGTGGAAAAAAAAAATGGAAAGAAAGCTAGGAATTAGAAGAGTCCTGGAGAGCCATCAGATTGGCTGATGTAAATCTGATCCTGGTGAGGATACAAGAAAAGAAGGTTGGTAGAGGCTTTCCAGGTAGCAGTTCCAGCTAAGGAATGTTAATCAAAGCTATGGAGGAGTTCTTGAGTCAAAGACAGCTGTCAGAAGAGCCCTATTGTCTCCCAAGAGCAAGCCTGTCTTTGCACATACACCATACTCAGTTATTGGCTGGGAGGAGGTTGTGGAAAGCATGGCCTTGGAGGAAACACGAAAACAAATTTGAGAGTATAGCAACTGAGGCTTCTCATCAACTGTGCTGTCACAGTTGGAAAGTCAAGGCAGTATATTCTCCTTACTGACACACCTTTCTTCTTATTCATTAATTGAAGAACTCATGATAGATGATCAATACTTACCTTTGCATTAATAAATATTAACATATTTAATTGAAATTATTACAAATATTTATTTGAATTTATTTCTTTATAATTACAGAGTCCATTTATCAAGTGTAAAATAAATACACAATTTTATTTTATAATGACATTTTAATTTTTACAATTTATACAACTCCTATGCATCTTTTATGATATGGAGTGATTTTAAAACATTTGTTGTTATAGTTGTTTCCTTCATTCACAAAGTGTTATACATTTTCATAATTGATGGTACTCGAAATAATTTCTATATAACATATGTGTTTGTGCAGAAATATAAACTCTACATATAAATGAATTTTATGCTCCAATAGCAAGAAATCAACATGGAGAATGAAGTATGTTCAAATAATTCTCTATATATTATTTTAATATCACATATATTGTAATATTTAATATTGTATAACCAGTCAGGGCATATTTTATGAACTAAAGTATTAAATTGCTTGTGATAACATTCACAAATCATCAGCCTCTATTTCCACAAAAGGCCACCAAATATTATTATAGAAACTTATTAGGGATATTTTTTAAATGAAAAATCTTTTAAAATATATTTGTGCATACCTTGGTCACACGCCTCTACCTGACTTGTTAAGGGTTTTGAGAGACCACACAGACTACTTACATCACTTTATCTTCATATATTGTGATTCATTTATTTGGGCTATATTTTCTTAATATCAAATAGGAAAATACATAAATAATAAATTATTGCTTATTATGGCATATATGATTTAATGGAAAGAGAACATTTTACATATTTTATAAGTACATTAATAAAAGATAAATTTTAAAACTGAAATGTCTATTTTTATGTCTCTCTATCCATCTATCTCTACATACACACACACACACGTACATATACACACACATTCATAAACTTATATTTATTCCTTGAGAAATTACTGAGAAACTTAAATGTATACCCAATGCATAAGAATTAATCTCTAACGGTTGTCATGTTCTGCACCATATTCAATGTATTAAACATTTCCCCCGAATATCACTAGATGGCGCTATGTATCAAACACAACAAAATCTATGTTTAGTAACAGCTCATCTTAATGAACTATCTCGTTTTATTATCCTTTTATTATATTTATGACTATAAAACAGGAAACTTGTATTGTATGACGCTTTTCAACTACATTTACGGACCTCATTAATGGAGAGGCCTAACGGGTACCAGTGATGAGAAGCACAGACCTCTTCCCCTAACATGCCTGCGGCAGTCTCTTCATGGTGTGTGGGAGCTTATCAAATTCATCACGGTTCATACTCACTCTGTTATCATTTCTCTTTTTTTATGGCTAATTAAGTTATAATTTATAAAATCCTTATACCTCTTTTCTAAAATGTGCAGTAATTATTGACATACACTAATTGACCACACAGAGTGGATCTGATGAACCATAAAAAAAGAAAAAAAAAAAAAAACTCAGGCACTTACTTAAAATTTCATATCACAGGTGTTATCAGGCAGTTATTGAGATCCCTGTCAAAGAAGGTCAAATGAAAAACTTTGAAAATCACAGAAGCATAATCATTACTTTCTAAAAATAATTAACTCTGTTAGAAGGATGTCACAAAATCATTCTTTCCTGGTAAATCAAAATTAGAGAAGTTTTAGGATTCTGGTTAACACATTATTACCTAGAAAAACCTTTAATTATTTTAGTAAGCATTTAAACACCGTTAGTCCCTGAGCTGCAGGGACTAAAAAAATCAAAGCTGTTATTGACCTAAAATGTCTATGGAAGAATAGCAAGCCTCGTGAATCACAGAGGATCATAACTTTATTTCCCTCATGATTTCACTACAAAGGCTGTTTTTAAAATAATGTACACAAGAAAATGCCTTTGTCCTTCATTCTACTATTTTATTCAATTCGCAGACTATAAACCTCATTTTCCTCCTTTGCCAAGAAGGCTGTGACCTATGGGAAGCTTTCAACTACCCTGAATTCACCTGCTACCACATTTCTCTGTTTCTCTCTGTGTCCACTGAACACTGGCCCTGTTTTGGATGGTGGTGCAATCATATTATCAATGTTATATAGCCTTTCCTTCCTTTCCACCAGTTGTTCTGTCTGTCCTGGACACTTTTCTCAGAAGATCTCATCATGGGATTCTCTTTCATTAGTCTAGTCTCAACTCGCATGTAACGTTTTTAATAAAACTGTGCATGGGCCAGGTGCGGCGGCTCATGCCTGTAATCCTAGCACTCAGGGAGGCCTAAGTGGGTGGATCCTTTGAGCTCAGGAGTTTGAGACCGGCCTGAGCAAGAGCAAGCCTGTCTCTACCAAAAAAATAGAAAGAAATTAGCTGGACAACTAAAAATATATAGAAAAAATTAGCTGGGCATGGTGGCGCATGCCTGTAGTCCTAGCTACTTGGGAGGCTGAGACAGAGGGATTGCTTGAGCCCAGGAGTTTGAGGTTGCTGTGAGCTGGGCTGACACCATGGAACTCTAGCCTGGGCAACAGAGTGAGACACTATTTCAGAAAAAAAAAAAAAATGCGCATTACTCTCTAAATCAAAGTAATCCTGTGCAAGCCATTCGTATAACTCTATCAAATGTTCCAGTTTTATATTTTTCATCAATCTTATAATTATCTAAAATTATTTTGTTGATTCCTTACTTGCTATTTATTTTCTGTCATGTCCTACAAAGGTTTAAGCTCCAAAAGAAGAGGACCTTTTTGGCTCTTGTCCAAAGACATGTTTCCTGAACGCAGGGTATACAGACCACGGAATAGTCATTTGTGGTCGAAATAATCAATAAATTAGCTGAAACCAAAGGATTTTGGCATATAATGAATGTTTTAATTATAATAAGGTGAGCTTAAATAAGGAAATATTGTTGAAAAGTTCATGTGTGCTTGTGTATGTGTAGGTTGAGTGTTGTTTTTCCCAGGTAAGTTGCTGAGATTTTTTTTACATTGGAATCCTTTTATACTAAGCTGGACTTCTATATCGACCTTATTTGAAGTCCCTTTTTTCTAATAGTGTATTGTGTGTGAGTGAGCAAGTAAGTAAGAGAGATGGTTATAGGGAGGGAGAGAGAGAGAAGAGAGAAATTAAAAAGAATGAAAGTTTCATTTTATATTTTTAAATAAGGCCTTTCAAGCACTCAGAAGTAATAAACTCATAATCCTCTCTTGTTTTCGTTTGAGTTTGTGCTTTATTCCTTATTACAACTGATCCAAGCATGCTTAGTTTAAACCATGGTGTTTACAGAAAGAGATCATTTTGTGATTTACATCAAGCATGTTGGCAGTACTATCAATAGGGCCGGCCTGAATTTCAGAAGTGAATATCCTAGGCAGAAATTGTGAATACTTCTAAATCCAAAAGGTGATTTCAAATATTATTTTTTAGCCTCAGTACTGCTATTGATAATAGGGCAAAATATGGCTTTTGAAATGTGCAAATAGACAAAGGCTGTAAGAATGCCAATATGTGTAATATAGCATTTCCTGTTCTACTGATTCAGATGTGATTATAATTATGAACATAAATACACTCTAATATAAATCTGACCTGTTTAGATCTGCACAAACATTTAGAAGTTAATCAATCCAGTAAAGTCCAGAACTGCATAAGTATGTTCTCAAACTTTGCAGACTTTGAATATACAGTGTGACTGCATTTTTTAAATTTTCTCATAAAATCAAATTATTAGTGCAAGCTTAATTGCCAGTCCACTTATCAAAAGTTAGTTCCACTTGACATGTGCACCACAGGTTCTTCTGCAAATAACATTGGTGAAGTCAAACCTCTGATGGGACCAGTTACCATATCCTACTTACCCTTGCTTAATGTTGCACTCTGACATTGGGTGGGAGAAGTGCTCATTCTTCTCAATGCTTGACAGTTAAAATAACTTTTCAAATCACCTTTCGGAATTATAAGCATTCACAATTTTTACCTGGGATACTCACTTCTGAAATTCAGGCTGGTCCTAGTGATGGTACTGGAAATTCTGTTCATGCTATTGTTACTAACAGAGAAGTGGTTTGGCATTAATTCCTCATAGTCTACCTCCAATTGGCCAAAAAATTTATAGCATCCTCACATTCTCACTAGCATAAATAGAATCATTCATTCTTACCTCCTTACTAATTAGATTCTGACTGATAGAAAAAAAGAAATTTCTCCTTTTCCCAGTACTTTTAGATTGACTTTTTATATGGATGTTAGAAAATGGGAATATCGATTTTATGAAGTAAAAATTAACAAGCAAAGCACATATAAACAATTTCCAAATATTTGGAAATCAAAGAAAAGATTTCTAAATAATGCATGGGTCAAAGGGGAAGTTTTAAGGAAAATTAGAAAATAGTTTTAAATAAAAATAAAATTCAAAACATCAAAATTTGTGTGAAGCAGTTAAAGCAGTGCTTAAACAGAAACTCTACATCTAATGCATATATTAGGATAGAGAACAGGTCCCACCCAAGTCATAAATCCAAGCATATACATTAAGAAAATATGTATAGATGAAGAAATTAAGACAAAGTAAAATAAAGAAAATGATAAAAATGTAAGTAGAAATCATTTAAATTAGATAAAGGATAGCAAGTGAATATCAATGAAACAAAATCTGGTTCTTTGAAAACATTGATAAATCGCTAGCAAAATTGACCACACATACGCTCTCTCTCACACACACACAGACACACTCCACACACAACAACAGCAATAATCATATCACGAATGAAAAGGAAAATATCCCTACAAACCACATAGACATTAAAAGAACAAGTAAATACAAACGGAGTGTCCCTTACCCAAAATACTTGGGAGCAGAAATGCTTTTGGAGGGCTTATTTGCCATCTTCTTCTTTCGTCAAATATCTGGACAAATTTCTTTATAATTTTAGACAGATATTATTTTCTTGCTGTTGAGCTTAGAGTGCAATTTATTTATTAAAAATATACATCATTGAGAAATGTGAGATTTGAAAATATTTTTCCCAAATCTGTATCTATTTTTTTTCATTTTTCATTTAAGTGATCTAAGGAATACAAGTCCTTTTTGTTGATGTTGTTGTTATACGGATGAATTGTAAAGTGGGGAAGTCTGGGCTTTTAATTTACTCATCACCCAAATAGTGCACATTAGGTGATTTTTTTTTTTATCCCCACACCCTCTCACCTTTCCCCTTCTAAGTCCCCAGTGTCCTTTAAGTCGCTATGTATGACCATGCATACACAAGTGCATACCCACCTACGAGAGAACCTGTGGTATTTGGATTTTTGTTCCTGCTTACTTCTCTTAGAATAATGGTCTCCAATTCCATCCAAGTTGCTGCAAAAGACATTATTTCATTCTTTTTGATGGCTGGGTATTACTCCGTGATCTATATAAACACTGCATTTATTTATCTACTCATCAGTTGGTGAGCACTTAGGTTGGTCCCATATCTTTGCAATTGTGAATTGTGTTGCAAGTACACATACAGGTTTATCTTGTGTTATATGTTTTTACCATCATCACTAAGACTATCTTGAGGCAAACGTTTTAATTTTGATAAATTTTATTGCATCAACTTTTTTTCTTTTGTGGATTACATTTTTTTTTCATGTCTAAGGACACTTCACAAACCTTATGTCATGAAGATTTTTCTCACACGTTCTCTTCTGCAACATGATATGTTTTTGAACATAATATGTTTCTGTGTTTATTAATTTTCTTTTATTTTTGACATTATTTTATAGTTTTCAGCATAAAATCCTTCACATGTTTTACTAGATCTATACCTAAGTAGGTGAAATCTTTGGAGACATTTATAAATGGTATTTTTTTTAAAATTTTGGTCCATATTTTACATTGCTCTTATAAAGAAATGTAATTGGCAATTTGTGTGCTGATTTTCCATCTCGTGACCTTGTTAAATTACTTATTATTTAAAAGAATTTTCATTTTAGTTTCATTGGTGTTCTCTATGTATGTAAGTAACCATGTATTCTATAAATGGGTGATTTTTCATAGATTCCTTTCCAACCTATATGACTTTTTTTGTTTTGTTTTCTTTTCCTCTTTTGGTCTGTTGCATTGGTGGGGACTTCTAGTGCTATACTGAAAAAGTGAAGATACCTGCTATTTTACTAACATTAACGGAAAAGCATTCAGTCTTTCATCATTATATATTATGATAAATACAGGTGTTTTTGTAGAAGTTCTTGATCATTTTTGGAAAATTACAAGCTATTCCTACTTTTCTGAAAGTTTTAATCAAGAATGAGTTTTGAATTTTGATGAATATTTGTGTGATATCACCTAATACGAATATATGTTTTTTCATTGATATGGAACGCATGTTTTATTCCCAGAATTAAATTATTTTAACCTGGAAATAGAAGAAGTTTTACTCTCAGTAAGGAAAGCACAGTTGAGGGACAACATTTTCAATCACAAAGTGGGTAATCAGGTTATGTTTTACTTTTAAGTATATGATATTCCTCAGATACCCTATTGACTTCTGCTAAAATGTAGATTGCATACACTTGGATATTTGAAACAAAAGAGCAAAATCTTATTAACAATTGGTTGAAAAACCAATTTATATAATGTTTTATTATTTGTTTTCGAAACCCTCATGATTGATTTTTCTAGCAATTATATGTAATCCATCTCAAAATTTAGTAGAGGATGCTTATTACTTAAGGACTAATATAGATGGTTTTTCCTCACCTTGACCGGTAAATACTAAAATAGTTTAAAAATGATTGTTTGCCCTCTTATTTTGTTATTGTTATGACTTATTTTGAAACTATGAGTTTAGGAAAACATCTTAGAAAAAGTAACAGAGTACACATGTATATATTTATCTGCCATGGGAAAAACAGTATGTGGAAAAAAATAGGCATATAAAGATAAATATTTGGGATTACTTTTTTTTTTATCTCATTTCAGTGAACATTAGCAATCTAGGAATAGAAGTCTCTCAGTTACAAAGTAACTAGCGGTCTAGTTACTTACTTATTTTGCCGCATAGATCTATTCTGTCTAACCTGAGGATATATTGATTATATAGTGTGAAATGGCAGGTCATTATAAAAGTCATCTTATGGATTTATGAGTCAACCCTAGAAACATAGCAGAATTTCTAGAGACCTGAACAATTCCTTACAAATTATGTGCATATTCATTCCAAAAACAAAACAGTAAGGCCCAAGTTAGGACCTGATGAACCTTACTCCTGCCTGTTAACACTTACCATACAATTACATATCATAGCCTGAGAGACAAATAATATCCTAGCCTCCATCCCATAAGCCATAAATTTAAGCTGAAACTTCCAAAAGGGCAAGCAAAGTAAATAGTGAGTGTATATATTTCAAATTCCTGGTTTCTTTTTATTCAGTGCTGAGCTAATGCATTGTTTATAAACATCTTGAAAATCTCTGAAAACATCCTGTTCTGTGTTTGCTGCAGAAAAAGTGGATAAAAGCTGAAATTTACTTAATGTGCTAGCTATAAAGCTTCTAGATTTATAGCAAAAGTACTTTTAGAGAAATACATTATCATAAAAGTCTAGGGACTATGATACAAAATAAGGGTTTCTAAGTTTGAATATGAATAATAATCAACTTAGAGTAATTCATTAATGACAGTAATTCATTAATTTTTGATATTGGTATTAACTTCTACAAAATTTCCAATCTCAAATTCAAATGGTACTGTGGGTTAATAATACACTATGTAATGTTCCATTATTCCATACCTAGATTTATCATAGCATTTGACCCATGGAAACAATTTTTGCATTTGCTTGTTTGTTTCCCTTATGATTCTCTTGAGATAGGGATTCTATCTTTACATTTTTGGATCCCTAGTAGCTACCATATATCTTTCACATGGTAAGTCATAAATATGTTTTGCATGAATGATAAATAACATGATGAAAATCATCTCAGGTATGCATACATACATACAACATTTCAGATGAAAAGTACATTATTTCAGGAAATGTAACTGGCGTGATATGCCTAATTTAACTGAATGCAGTAACATAGAATTGATGGATTGAAATTCCTACATTTGCTCTTATATGAGAATTTGACATTTCTGATGTTTATTTCTTTATTTGAGTTTAAATATTACAAAGCACAAGTATATCAGCTATGGGATATGGGGTTTACATTGCCAGAGAAGACACAGCTCTTCTTTAAAGAGGAAAACTAAACTTGATAATATAAGGGGATACAATTTGTCTATTACTCCTTAAAATATGCTTGCTTTATTTTTCTTCTGAAGTTTTGATTAAATTAGAAATTTATGGGGATGGGCATTGCTCCCACAAATTCTAACAAACATGACAACTAGAGTTACATATGTAGGCAAAAATGATTGAATCAGTGTCTGAGTTACGTAATGCCATGTTGTTAAGTTATAGGTACAGCTAAACGAGGACTAATTTTAATTTCAAATGTACTTTAAGAACAATAATTTTCTTCCTGAAATGCTTAATACTCTTCAGCTTTTATAAATTTTGGCCTAATAAAGGCTTTAAAGACCTGACCCATAGGATTAAATTCTTAATCTTCAAATCTTCTCTACTATAAAAAAGTCAAGATTATTCAATGATTATTATTAGGTTTTTTTTTTTTTTTTTTTTTTTTTTGGTCAATGGACTTACACTGAGCTTTGTTGTTCGCTACTATGGAAAATTGAAATTATAACAGCCTCTGAAAAGCTTTGCTTATGGTAACAAAAATATAGAAATAAAACCTAAGTAGAACAAATGACCTGAGAAATAGAATGATAATATAACCAATTATTTAACTCATTCATTCAGATGTGAGGGGACAGAACTTATAAACAGCAGAAAAAGACTCAGAAAAGTGCTCTCCTCTATTAAGGTCAGTTACAAAGCAAACATGAGTTTCACTTGCATTGGTGAAAGAATAGGTCGAAAGTCTGATTTATAAGCTTGAAAATATGGTTTGTGAGTCACCATTTGCATGACTTTATGGTTGAAGGTTCTATATACAGCAGCCTAAAAACATGCTTTTTCAATGAATCATTAGTGAATGGTAGGGTTGTACATATATTTATCCCATTCACATTTTGGAGAGATCTCAGTGAAGTTTATAAGCTTACAAACCGTTATGATTTTTATTCTAAAAGCTCTTTGTTGACATCACTGTCCTGAAATATGCTCTGTCAGCTTATTCTCTCTTTTATCAGTGAGACAATTGCTTTTCTGTGGAATTTGCTTTTAATAGAATACCTTACCTCTGATTGTAACAGCTGTTGATTATTATTTTTTGTTAAAGAAACAATTGATTTGTTCTTAAAATCTTGACAAAATAATATGCTGCTTCTGATGAGTTGGCAACTTACTTTTTAATTATTTATCATTTAAACTACACACTTTCACCTAAATTTGGGTTAGTTCTGCAATACAAGGTAAGTAAAAGAAAGACAAAAAGGTTAGTTGATGGGCAGTAATGGCAGGGTCTAAAATGAGTAACAAAGGTTTTTAGAGATCAACTTGACAGACTTCAAAGATATTGTATTCTTAGGTACTTATTATGTAGATTACTGTAATTTGTATGGAATTAAGTTTAAAGAAACTGAAAGTTACTGACGTTATGTTTATAGAATTTTCCAGCATTTGAGAAGTGTTTAAGAAATTATAAATTTCTCCTTTCAAGGCTTGCTTTGACTGGCTTATTGGAAAAAAAAAAAAAAGGTAGAAAGAAACTAAGTTCTGAAGTCTCTTTCTCCTTATATGTGTAACTGTTTCTTTTATCTATGTCTATTGTTTAGTTGCCTGACTGAAATTGAAAGTGTCAACCATGCAGCTAGCAAATAAAATGCTCTTTGTATTTATTTATGTATTTACTTATTATTTCACAAATATGTATTTGTTGTTTATGTTGTGCAACGTGCTTTGTTACATTTCATTTGTATCAGTAAATAAAATGGCCCCTGACTTCAGGGAGCATCTAGTCTACTGAGGGTGTCTGAATTTATTTATTTATTTATTTATTTGTTTGTTTGTTTGTTTGTTTATTTATTTATTTTATGGTCTGTTTAAAAAATATATATATTCTTTTTGTTTCAACATATTACGGGGGTACAAATGTTTAGGTTACATATATTGCCTTGCCCCACCTGAGTCAGAGATTCAAGCGTGTCCATCCCCCAGATGGTTGACGTGGATGCGGAGAGGTAGGAACACTCATACACTGCTGGTGGGACTGCAAACTAGTGCAACCTCTGTGGAAAGCAATATGGAGATACCTCAAAGAGCTACAAGTAGAACTACTATTTGATCCAGCAATCCCATTACTGGGCATCTACCCAAAGTAATAAAAGACATTCTATAAAAAAGACATCTGCATTTGAATATTTATAGCTGCACAATTCACAATTGCAAAGATGTGGAAACAGCCCAAGTGCCTATTAATACATGAGCGGATTAATAAAATGTGGTGTACCTATACCATGAAGTTCTACTCAGCCACAAAAAACAATGGCGATCTAGCACCTCTTGTATTTTCCTGGACAGAGCTGGAACCCATTCTACTAAGTGAAGTATCCCGAGAATGGAAAAATAAGCACCACATGTACTCACCATCAAATTGGTTTTAACCGATCAACACTTAAGTGCACATATAAGAATAACATTTATTGGATGTTGGGCAGGTGGGAGAGGGGTGGGGGGGATGGATATATTCACATCTAATAAAATTCTCTTAAACTGAAAGGAATAACAAGTTTCTGTCTCCTTGATATAGGTAGCAGAGAAAAATTACAAAGCATAAGTTCTTTCTCCAAAACTGAATACAATTATTTGAGAAACCTTTATAAGCTCTTCATAGCCTAGATTGAATTAGAGCCTTGGCAAATAATATTAGAAATAAATAAGCAAAATAGGATTAAAACTGTCAAAATATGCATTTTAAAATTAATATTATTGCAACCATGTTTATCCTAAATCAATATAATTGGTTTGTCAATAATTTTTTATGAAAATCTGTGTAATCATTACTGATATAAAAGAAAATGAAATGATAACAAAGGCAGATTTCTTAATCTAGACATTTTATAACATTGAGTAACATGGAAAGATCTTGTATCTTGAAGTGGAAATTTTACCAATAATGTCATCAGAATAATATATCTATAAATATATTTGTAATGTTTGCTTTGTTTCCTTGACCTTATAAAAACTATCTTTTTTAAACAACAGCTTTATTAAGATAATTCATGTATCATAATTCAACCTTTAGAAGAGAACAATTCAGTGGTTTTTATTATATTTTCAAAGTTGAGGAAGTATCACCATTATCTAATTTTAAAATATTTCATCACCCCAAAAAGAAATCACATACATAATCGTAGCCATTCCCCATTCATTATACCGCTTCCTTATCATCATCTAGAAATCACTAACATAATTTTCACATATAAATTTGAAAATGTGAAGATTTCATATAAATGGAATAATAAATCTGGCTTCTGCCACTTAGCATAATGTTTTCAGGGTTTATCCATCTTGTAACCTATATTGATATTTCATCCTTTTTAATTGCCAAACAATATCTCATTATGTAACCAACTTTCCATTTATTCATTTTTCAAACTACGTACCTTTGAATTGTTGCACTTTTTGACTATTAAGAATAAAGTTGTCATGATCATTCAAATACATGTTCTTGTGGAAACATTTTATTTCTCTTGAGCATATAACCCAAAATAGAATTTCTGGGTCATATGATAGCTCTATACTTAACGTTTTTGAGGAACTGCACCATAGTTTTCAAAAGTAGCTGCACCACTGTACATTTCCATGAGCAATGTATTATATCAGAGATTCAATTTCTTCACATCCTTGCCAACATTTGTTATTACATTTTCATTTTGGGGGCTTTTTTGTTTGTTTGGTTGGTTGTTTTTCTTAAACAAGTAGGTATGAAGTGGTAACTCATTGTATTGATTTGTGTTTCCCTAATGACCAAAGCTGTTGAGCGTTTTTCGTGGAATTTACAGCCATTTGTATCTGTTCTTTGAAGAAATATCTGTTTAAATCCTTTATTCATATTTAAATCATTGCATTTGTCTTCTTATTGTTGAGTTATAGAAGTTTTTTTAATATCCTCTGTTAAAAGTCCCTTCAGATCTTAAAATCAGATATATGATTTGAATATAATTTCTCTGGCACCGTGAGTTGTCTTTTCACTTTCTTGATCATGCCATTTGATGGACAGCAATTTTAATTTTGATAAAATCTAATTTATCTGTTTTGCGATAGTATCTTACCTAAGAAACAATCGCCTAAGCCAAAGTCACGAAGACTAATTTACTCTTATGCTGTCTTCTAAGAGTTTATACTTCTAGTTCTTTTTTTAATTATTTTTTTATTTCAGCATATTACGGTGGTACAAATGTTTAGGTTACATATATTGCCTCTGCCCCACCAGAGTCAGAGCTTCAAGCGTGTCCATCCACCAGACGGTGCACACTGCACCTATTAGGTGTGTGCATACCCATCCCCTCCTCCTCCCTCCCATCTGCCCGACACCTGATGAATGTTACTACTATGTGTGCACTTAAGTGTTGGTCAGTTAAGTCTGTTAATACCAATTTGATGGTGAGTACATGTGGTGCTTGTTTTTCCATTCTTGTGATACTTCACTTAGTAGAATGGGCTTCAGCTCTATCCAGGATAGTACAAGAGGTGCTAGATCACCATTGTTTTTTGTGGCTGAGTAGAACTCCATGGTATACATATACCACATTTTGTTAATCCAGTCATGTATTGATGGGCACTTGGGTTGTTTCCACATCTTTGCAATTGTGAATTGTGCTGCTATTAACATTCTAGTGCTTATATTTAGGTCTATTATCAGTTTTGTGTGAATTTTTTTTTAATGGCGAAAGGTAGCAATCCCTTTTCATTGTTTTACATGTGTATGTCGATTGTTCCAGCAATATTTGTTAAAAAGACTATCTTTCCCCATTTAACTAATGTGGCAACCCTACCTTGGCAAAATGAATAGACCATAAGGTAAAGATTTTTTTGTGGAATCTGAATTAATCCCCATTGATATGCCTATCTTTATTCTAGTATAACATAGCGTTGCTTGCTGTCAACTATACAGTAAGTTTGGAAAGAGGGAAATGTGAGCGTTCTCCTAACTCATTGTCTGCCTAGGATTGATTCTAGTTCCCCCAAGTCCCCAACTAATACCAAAATCTACAGATGCTCAATGTCCCTTATATAAAATGCTGTAGTATTTTCATATAAACTATATATACTCCCATATACTTTAAACCAACTCTAGATTACTTATAATATCTAACAATGTACATACTATATAAATAGTTGATATACTGGATTTTTAAAATTTTTACTATTTTTATTGGTTTTTTTGTTTTTAAATATTTTTGATCCATATTTGGTTAAATCCACATATGTGGATTTTATGGCTATGAAGGATAGACTCTATACCAAATTTGTTCTTTTTCAATATTGTTTTGGCTAATCTGGATACCTTACACTTTTATTTTAATTTTAGAATAAAATTTTCAATTTCTTCAAAAAAGTTATCACAGCTGAGTTTTTTACATGAAAATTTTACTAAATTTGTAAATCAATTTAAGGAATATTTTAATCTTAATGATGCAAAGTCTTCTGCTCCATGAAAATGGATGTCTCTCCGTCTTCTTATTTTTATTTTCCTTTAGCAATATTTTATAGTTTTCCACATACGTGTTTCACACCCCTTTTATTCAATTTGTTCCTAACAAGTTTCTTATTATTAAGTTATTATAAATAAAATTTTCATATAATTTCATTGCCAGTGCATAGAAAATATTTATTTTTGTATTAACTTCATGTCCTGTAAGATCGATGAACAAATATTTTAGTTCAAATAATTTTAGGAGATTCCTAAGATTTTCTATATACAAGATCATATGATATCTGTAAATTTTTTTACTTATTCATACCCAACGTGTGAGCCATATAAAATATATATATGTGTGATATATATATACGTTTTTCCTAATTGACCCAGGTATGACTTCTATTATTGGTACAATGTTGCATATAGGTGGCTATAGAGGGATTCTTGGTTTCCTTCTAAAAATAGGATGTTTCTTTGATTTTGAATAAACAATGTAGCAAAAATAATATATAATTGAAAAATCAAATATAATTTTTTGTATAATTTCCTAAAAATACAAACTTTATTAAATGAAATGATTTGTGCAATTACTTTTTTCTGAATTTCACTTGTCTACACATCATTACTTGCAGAAATTGCAAGTATATATTATGTTGAATGGGTAATTATTTCTTTTAAAAGAATATTAAATATGACAGAACAAAAAGGTAATGAATTTACAAGCTATAATTAGGAGTGAATTTCAAATGCTTGCAACTAATCCCATTGATAGCATTATAATATCAATATTAATTATGTAGAAATATATTGGGGAGGTAACATATAACTCTATCAGTTTTAGAACATTTATATACTAAGAAAAATTAAAACTATAAAATTTATATGAGCACAGAATATTAAATGAGTGCACAAAACTGATATGAGTGTAACAAATTTCCCTAAATGTGTAAGTCAAGAAAACTTTATTAGGCTTCGAAACATTCTTTCATTTGGTAGCCGACATCCAATGTAAGCATAATCATTTGTTTTATTTCAGGAAAATTTATTATTAACAACAGTTGCTATTTATCTCTTTTGGTCAAAACATATTTCAGAATCCACTCACCTTCTGCTACTTCAAAAACTCTGTACTATGGATTATCATATACATTTCTGTCCTCTGTGAAAATGAAGGGCTATTAAAATGACTGTTATGTACTTATTATAAATAGAATATGTTCTCAATGTCAGATCTCAGGAAATACATGAAATACTCATTCTAACTCAAATGTCACATACTTTTCATTAGAAGCCCAAGAATATGAATGAGTCTTTTTGGAATTGAGGTAGAGCTTATGTCTGTATATGATTGATTTTTATTGTTTACGATATATGAATAAAATTATGTTCTTTATCCCTTGCATTATATATTTTAATTATGATACTGTACCTAGGATTTCACAGCAGTTCTTCTAAATTCCATACACTTGCCTCTGCTTCTTAGCCTCTCTTTGCGATGTTTTCTGCTCTAGTTCCTTAGAGCCACGGACTTTTGTGTCCTACTGAAGAGTCCAAATCACTCCCTACATTTTATAAAATGAAATATTCAGAGTGATGCTTTTGCTATCATTGTGTTCCAAGATGGTTATATTTTTTGCTTTGTTCTGAAGTAGTTTTTTCCAGTGATCAATTGTCAGTCTTCATTTTATTTAATCACTCCACAGCATTTGACACACGTGATCACATCAGCTTCTTAGTGCATTATCTTCACTTGGTTGCTCTCCAATCTCACAAGACAGTCATTCTAAGTTCCTTTGTTAATTCTTCCTCTTTTAAGCATCTGTAAATGTTGCAGTTTTCCAAGACTGTGAGTTATACCCTCTGTTTTTTTATATGTATTTTCACTACCCAGGTAATGACATACAGGCCTGGGGCATTTACGCTGATACTTTCTACATTTGTCTTTCTAGCTCTGATTTTTCTATTGATTAGGGTATTAGGTCAGATTTCTTATTAAAAGAGCCTGAGATGGGAGTTTATGACTGAGGAACTTACTAAGGAAATGTTGCCCTGGAATCAAAAGAGCCTGAAGAGACAGAATGGGAAAAGGATAAAGTCAAGCAAGGATTTGGTTTCAGATAATTCCAGCCCTAGCCTGATAGTATAAATTAAACCATACAGTTTTTTCCACCCAGAGCAAAGGCAGATGGATTATTGTTCTTTATACATGATTGCCCTGGAAGAAATTCTGTAATGTGAAGTGGCTCTAATAGCACAAGAACAATGTATGAGCAGGTACAAATAGCAGTGCAGGCAATGCATGCAGCAGCTGGGTACAGAGTGGCATTAGAGTAGTGAACAGAATCCTAGGGCATTTGGGTGGTGTCCCAGCAGCGTCTACCTCAATGTCACATTGCTTATTGATATTTCTGCTTTAATATAAAGAGTTCCCTAATATAGAACAGTTTTAAAATAGAATGTTGCCCCTCTTAACTCATTCTTCTAGTCTCATGATTGCCCAGTCTTTCCTAACACATAGGTGGCACAATCTTTCAGTTACTCAGAACAAAAATTTAGGAGACTACTTTTATTTTGTAGTCAAGCTTATTGTAAGACCCGCCACTCCATCTGGAACACTTTTTTCTGGTTGTCATACTATTTTGTGAACTCAAGAAGAAGAAGAGGGGTCAAGCATTCTAAAAATATACTATTTTGTGTTAATCTATGCAACTCTATTGTTACCTGCTGGTTATAATTATATACTACAGAGTCAATTAAACAAAAAAAATCAAAGCAGAGTGAAAAATGGGGGATAAGTGTTTGGTAGGTCGGCTAATGTGTTTTCCATGCCTAGTAATTGTCATGTTTCTGCATAGAGCATGGAATTCTCATTTGTATATCAAAGAAAGACATCAACAAGAATGTCTGGCCACTTAAGGAAATATACCCGTTATGATGATAAATTAGCTAGCTGAGTCATCTGTCAGAGATATCTGATGAAAAATACTTCTCCGGAGGAGAGTTTCCAATCAAAGTCTGTAGCTTTTGTTGATTTAGACCTTATGACCATGTCACACTCAATGCATTAAATTGTTACAGTCAAAGGTAACTTCAAACTTTAAAAGTGCTCCAGTGGGATTTTCACAGTACTGCCTGCATTTGAGTAAAATCATACAGCTTCCCTGGCTTTATCAAATTCTTCATCTGACTCTCATTGCTAGAACACCTAAGCAACCCCAGCCTTTTATTCCCTTTTATTCAGTGAATCAAATATTATATAATAAAATAAAAAATGTATGTTTATATATATATGTATGGAAATGAAAAAATCATAATCATTGCATAGATTTAACCAATCATAAATTCATACATATCATTCAGGAACCTATTAAACATAGTAATATAACACAGTAGTTCTTAAAAGCATATTTTCATTTAGAGGGGACAAAAAGACACTCAGCTATCTTACCCTTGGTGGTCATACTTTCTTTGGAAGTAGGACATAATAACACAGCTTTTTCACATCCCTAAGACTCTTTTTCAGTTGGATGTTTCAAAGTAGACTATTTATTTTTAATGATTTGATTTTCTGTCTTCACTGCCTTTTGCAAGGTTAAGTTACTTTTATAATATATTACTAAAAATATTATTCAACTCAAAGTCCTAAAGTCTTAAAAGCTGCACATACAGGCAAAATTAATGACTGGCAGACAATGCCCTTCATTTAGTCTGTCTGAAATGTAGAGTGCAGCTTTATGCTTTTAACTGTTGTAACTACTGTTGCTATCATGGGGTCTCTGCACACATTTGCCGCTTGGTAGATCTCAGCAGGATGATCAAATATGTGTTCTTTGTTGGAAACCAGGATATTTTAAGTCTTTAGCAAAAAGACCTAACAATGAACATTTTTTTTCCATTCTTCGTGGTTGGTGAAATTCTGTTTTATAGAAAAAATATAAAAAGATCAACATTGTACAAATAGAAAATATACCTCCAAGATACACTTTGTAAAATATACTGAAAAATGGTTTATTTATGTTATTATTTCTACTCAAAATACCAATAATAGCATAAACAATGATACCTTGACCTGCCTTATTATTTTTTTTTTTTACCTACGAAGTTTGAAAATGTAACTGGAAACTCAAATGGCTATTAAAATTTACTTCTCTCTCTTTTTCAGAAATGTAAAAGTTAAAGTATTAGAAATAACTAAAATGGAAAATTTTCCAAAATCAGAAATAACAATAAATAATATATTGTTGTCAGTTTTAGAAACCAAAACATGTAGATAAGGCTTAAGTTTGTTTTATTCAAGAATATAGGCCTATTTCCCCAATTCTAAAGAAAATGTCATGAGTCTGACCTTATTCCTATAACCCAAATCTTTACATTTTTACTCACATACAGATCAAATATCTGTATGATGTAGAGTACTGTGTATGTTCTTCATATGAATTATGAAAACATTGTACTTAATTTGCACCTTCATTTTATTTCTACTCATAAACTATATTTTATAATCTACTTTAATTTTCATATAATTATAAATTAAATGTTTCAACCACTAAGTATTCAACTTTGTGAATATGCATCATATTTTTGTTTACTTATTCTCCCTATTCAGAACATATGTTTTGTTTCTAGTGTCTCCACTATAACAATAGCACAATATACATTCAGGTGTAAGTGTTCTGTTGTATTAATGCCACAGATTCAACAGGGTATTCAACCAGTAGTGAAATTGCTATATCATAGGTTGGGCACATTTTCAGTTTAATTAGATGCTGACAACTGTTCTCAAAATAGCAGTTTTATCTTGTAATATTGAACTTTTTCTTTTATATTTATTTACCGTGTACATTTTCTATTGCCTTTTTGATGTATTTTTATCGAGTTTGTTCAAAACCCTATATGTGTATTTGTTTTCTTTATATATCTGGATACTAGACATCTTCTATTGTGTTGAAATGTTCTCTCAATCTGTTGCTTGAATCTTAAACTTTGTGCCGGAATTTTCTTATTTTCTCTTTATCCTTGATTAGAGATTTACTACCATTTGTCTAATTTGTGACTAACTGTATGTTACCAATCCAAATTTAAAAACAAAACAAAAGCTTTTCCCCCTTGATATTTTTGTAAAATATTCGGTCATAAATTATTCAAATATTATCTCTTCATCGAGATATTTTCCTCTGGATAGACCTATTAAATATCTTCCCATCATTTATGTTTTTCACCAAACTTATTTTTGATAATTTCTGGGTATTTTTGCTATTGTTTTACTTTGCTATGCTTTTTCTGTAGGATTTTCTCTATTGTCATTTCCAATTAATTAATTCTCTTTTTATTTCAGAATCTTATGGGGATACAATTGTTTTGGTTACACAAATTGTTCTGTACTGTTTGAGTCAAAGTTATAAGTGTACCCATCCCCCAGATAGTGTGCACTGTACTCGTAAGGTGTGAATTTACCCATCCCCTCCTCGCCCCTCCCACCTGCTTAATTTCCAATGAATGCTATTTCCATATATGCACATAAGTGTTGATTGATTAGTCCCACCAGAATGTATGAGTGTTCCTATCTTTCTGCTTCCATTCCAGTATTTGTTTTTTTGGAACTTTTTGATAAAAGCCATTCTCTCTGGAATTAAGCAATATCTAAAGCAAAGAGATAGGAACACTGATACACTTCTGGTGGGAATGCAAACTAGCATAACCTCTGTGGAAAGTGGTATGAAGACACCTCAAAGAACTACAAGCAGATCTACCTTTTGTTTCAGCAATCCCACTACTGGGTATTTACCCAAAGGAAAAAAAAAAAAAGACATGCAATAAAAAAGACACCTGCACTCAAATGTTTATAGCAGCGCAATTCACAATTGCAAAGATTTGGAAATGACCCAAGTGCCCATCAATACCTGAGTTGATTAATAAAATGTGTTATATGTCTACCATGGAGTACCACTCAGTCATCAAAAACAATGGTGAACTAATACCTCCAGTATTATCCTGGATGGAACTGGAGACCATTCTTCTAAGTGAAGTATCCCAAAAATGAAAAAACAAGCTCCATATGTACTCACCATTAAATTGGAACTAATCGATCAACACTTACATGCACATGTGGAAATAACATTGATCGGAAATCAAGTAGGTGGGAAGGGCGAGGTGGGGATGGGTAAATTCACACCTAACAGGTACAGTGCACACTATCTAGGGGATGGGCACACTTATAACTTTGATTCCAATGGTACAAAAGCAATTCATGTAAACAAAGCATTTGTACTCCCATCATATTCTGAAATTTTAAAAAAATTAAAAAATAATTAAAATAGCAGACATGGTGAAAGGAGGCTTTGAGACATAAATTAACTGAAAATATCTTAAAAAATGTTCTAAATAGATGTTTGATGAATTGTTCATTAGGTTATTAGTGTGTATATTTGTGCATGTGTGTTTGAAGAACTTTGGCAGATTGCCTTCAAAGTGTCAAAGAAATTTATATACTTGAATAATAGCATAGTCACACTTTAGACCAAATCACTTTAAATAAAAGGTAAATCTCCAGCACTGTGAAATAAAATTGGCTTGCATATAATTATGAATATGAAATTATATATTTAATTATTTATTCATTCATTTTTTGATATTTAAATTTTCATTTTGCTTCATGTTATTTTAGAGACCAAAATTCTTCCCCAGCATTGATCATTTTAAAATAACAATAAAATTTAGAATTATAAGTTCAATTATTTTCCAAGATTTTAGTCCTGTTTATTTTTCCTAATTTTTTTTTTTGATTAGCATTCAAACTGAACATGTTCGCTAACTTGTTGAAAATTTTCCCCAAAATTATATTGAAACTCCAAACCCCTTGGTTCAGGTACATTGTATGCCTTAGTGGTTCCATGTATGGAAATACAGGTTTCCTTCCTTTTAATAACAAATTCACACACTCCTTGTTTTTAATATTGTTTTCAACTGTATTTAGGGTAATTGAAACCAAATATACTTCACACAGTACAAGTGTAAAATCTGTTGCATTTTGGTTTATATACATAATATACATTAGGTCATTAAATATTACATGTCCTATTTTGAATCAAAAGTGTAGTTTCTTATATCTTAAACAAGAAGAAGTACAATTAGTCAAAGCATGCGCCTAAACTACGGACACAGTTTTGCCATCTTAATGGTAGCTTATCTAGGCCAGCAGCAAAAAAGCCAGGAGAACAAGTGGCGATACAATTGCAAAAGGCATTTTTGACAGCTTGTTGAGAATTGAATATTTTTCCCTTGCAAGAAGTGGTCCAAAGCCTGGAAGAAGTGGTAATCAGTTGGCACAAGGTCTAGTGAATACAGTGGATAACAGAGAGTTTCCAAGTCCAGCTTCTGTAGTTTCAGTAGCCTTGCTTGTGTGACATGTGGTCAAGTGTTGTCTTGCAAGAGGATTGGCCTGTCTCTATTGGTCAAATCTTGGCTACTTAATAGTAAGCATCTTCATCATACATCCAATTGGTTGCAGTAGACATCCTCTATAATCGATTGACCAGGTTTCATGAAGCTGCAGTGGATAATACCAGCACTGGACCACCATACAGACACCATTAGCATTTTCGATGAATATCCAGCTTTTCACTGTGTTTTGGCACTTCATCTGTATCCAATCATTGTGCTGAATGCTTGTGATTGTCA
>RJWJ010017030.1:0-33436 GCA_004363605.1 Indri indri
GTCCCCTCCTCCCCCCTCTCCCCTCCCCCTGCCCGACATCCAATAAATGTTATTCTTATATGTGCACTTATGTGTTGATCAGTTAATACCAATTTGATGGTGAGTACATGTGGTGCTTATTTTTCCATTCTTGGGATACTTCACTTAGTAGAATGTGTTCCAGCTCTATCCAGGAGAATACAAGAGGTGCTATATCACCATTGTTTCTTAAAGCTGAATAGTACTCCATGGTACACATATACCACATTTTATTAATCCACTCAGGTATTGATGGACACTTGGGTTGTTTCCACATCTTTGCGATTGTGAATTGTGCTGCTATAAACATTCGGGTGCAGGTGTCTTTTTTATAGAGTGTCTCTTGTTCTTTTGGGTACATGCCCAGTAATGGGATTGCTGACAGATGTTCTTAAGCTATCTCCACTGGAGTTAAAAGTGCATGTGTCTAGACTCCTTAAAAGACTAGAAGTTCCTTAGGGGGAGGGGTTGTCACGTGTGCATGCTTTACAAAGAATCATTTTACAAAGTGATTTCACATAGGTGATTACTTCTGTTTCTCATTACAACCCCATGAATTATCCCCATTTTATAGATGAGTAAACTTCCTTTCTTCCTGTTAAATGTGAATATTTAAAATATACTATGATTTTTTTATACCATATTTTGTCATGTTGTCATTTTTCTTTTAAATATACTGGGAGTCATAAAACTGGGAAGAGGCCCAGTAATCTGTCCAAAGGAACCTGACCAAAGTCTGACCCTTAGTAAAGGGCCTAAGTCAGATCCACAGGCATTCACTGCCTCGAAATTCCCTCAAATAATTCCAATATGGCCCATCACAGGGGGTAATCAAGTTCATGGGATTTAGAGTCAGATAGATGTGTTCCCTTCAAAGTTTCAACAGTTATTTTGTGATTTTGGCAAGTTATTCAGCTTCCTCACTGGAAAACCGGGGGACATAATGGTACCTACCGCAGAGCTGCTATTAGGATTAAATGAAAATACACTTGAAGCACTCAGAACAGACTGGGCATGTAGTCAGCACGCAATAAATGGTAGCTGTTATTATAAGAACTATAGCTGTTGAATGATTGACTCTGGCATATAACGCCTGCATTCAACTTGAAACACGGAGCTGTCACAGTGGTTCAGCGGAAGGGGTGGGAACTGTAGCCAATTTTTTCTAGAAATAAATCTTTGTGGGAGGATAACGACCGGTTAGAAAGCCTGAGTCTTGAGGGAACAAAGATCTGATCCCCCAGCCCAGGGAGAAAGGAGGCGAAGTCTCCCCTGTAGGATGCAACCACAGTGCAGAACCTCCCCCGAACTAAGTGGCAACCTGCTGGGCACACCCAGCCGGGGGCGAGGCTGCCTCAGTAGCCGGATTTCAGCAGAGCGGGGCAGGATCTCCTTTAATTCCGCTCTCTTATTCCCGGGGACCACACCCTGCGCGCCGGGGGAAAGACTCCAAAGCCGCGGGGAGGAGGCTTCCGCGCGGACCCAAACCTGACCATCTATGGTCACAGAACGCACCGAACAAACAGGAAGTGGGGCGAGAGTGGAGGATTTTTCTCCACCTTCCCAGCCCTGGGCAGAGCGAGCCAGGCGGGGGCGGGCACGCCCAGACACCCAGGGCTGGGCCCACGGCGCCCTCACCGACCCCCCTCCCCACGCCCAACCTCCACAAGTCCTGCCTGAACGGGGTCCAGACCAACTGCCTTCCCAAGTCACAAACGGAGAAACCAAGGTATGCACGCCCAGAGAGAGACGGAGCTTGGCCACAATCCCCACGGAAAGTAGACGGCCGCCTGGATTCCCGCCCTGAGAGAATCCTCCCTCTAGTTCTTCCAAGACTCCTTCCGGACTGCAGTAAAAAGAAACTGGCCTTTGCCATTGAGACCAAACTTATAGAAGAATCAGCCACTCATCTGTCCTCCTTCCCGGAGGTGGAGCGTAGCGGGTGGGTGACTCCCGCCCTTCATTGGCCTGGGCCTCAGGCTCAGTACCGCGGCCCGAGGGGCGGGGCCTATCTTGTGAGCACGCCCTCCCCCGATCGCTCCCGCCTTAGGGGCGGGGCTTTCTCTAGCGCCCTCCGGGCTAGTCGGGATTCTCTGAGGCGTGGTGAATAGGGGGCGGAGTCACGAGCAGGGCGGCCAGATTTCCTTCCCAGTCCACCGCCGGCCTTGCGCTTCAGCCGGCAGCTCATTTCCGGTGGGGGTGCCGCGCCCAGTCAGGGCCCGGAAGTGGGGCGCGCGGAGATTGCTGGGCAGTTCTTGCCGGAAGTGGAGAGCGGCTGATCGCAGTCCCGAGGTGAGGCAGAACTCTGAGGTGAGGGTGTGCGGCTGGGTAGGGACTGGAATCTCCTCGGGGCCCATCGGCCCCTGGCGTTATTAACGGCCCTTCTGGCCTACGCGCGTGTGATGAGCCCTCCTGAGGGGGCCGGTGCCAAGATCCCTCAGACCGACCCGGACTCCTGGGCGCGGTCTCTTGAGGTGGGGTCGGGGTGACGAGCTGAACCTGGCTGCCCCGGGGAGGCCCCTCCACTAGATTTCGCAGCGCTGCCCATCAGCCTCAGCGGAGGCCTGATTCCTGAGGTTCCCTGAGTGAAAGGAGCCTCCTAGATCTTAGAATCTTCCCTATTCCCGGTCTCACTCCCATTGCACGGATGGGTAAATTGATCCCCGGAGAAGAGGCTGGTGTAAGATCATATAGCTAGTGAGGAAGAGAATCAGAATCCTGACCCTAGTTCCTTAGATGACTAGCCCCAGGTCCTTCCCGTGTTCCTTGGAACCTCTAACTTGGGGTAGTCTTCCGGTCGTGTTGGCTCGCAGGCAGCAGCAAGTTAAAAGCCAACCGCTGCGTGGAACTTTTATTTTCCCCCCTTAATTCTTCAGTTTGGGATGCCTGGGGAGTTTTTAAAAGACTGGCGGGCAAGTTCTTGTTTTGCATTCACATAGGCTCCCCTTCCTCCTAGGCTGCTGCTCTTATTCTGAAAAGCTAAGCTAACTTTATTGAAGGTGTTGTGTGCTTATGGACCTGAAATCAGCTTTTGGTCTGGCCCCACTACTAAGTGTGGCCTTAGATGCCTTGTTTAACTTATTTGAGCCTCATCTTTTAAGTGGAGATCTCTGCTCACCTCCAGGTTGAAATTGAGTGTAACAAATTGTGTTTATTCCATGCCAGCATTCTGCCCGATGCAGGGAATACAGCTTTGAAACAAAAAGATCCTTCCCTCATGGAGCTAGCAGTGTTTGCGGAACGTTTAAGAAGTAATTGTAAATGTTAATGTCAGGAAGGAAGAACAGTGTGCTGTGAAAGTATATAACAAGGGATTCTGGAAAACTTCTGAAGAAGCAGTTCAAGATGAATTTTGAAGGATGAATAGTAGTAAGTTCAATGAAGAGGGGATGAGAACATTTTAGACAGAGATTAGTATCGGAACTGTGACCGTCGAAGCTCTTTGTAGGGATCTAAGTGAAAATCGAAGGACAGCCCAGCACACTGATCATTTACCAAACATTTATTGGGACCTTAATATGTGTGAAGCACATACTAAATGAGGTACTTAGCCTGTGTGGCTAAGAATACAGTTCTCCTGGAGTTTGCAGTGGGGGAGGGAGCAAACAAGTAAATCAGGGATGGCTTATAGTGTCATAGTGCAGAGCTTAGGGCTGCAGGAGCATAGGGGAGAAATACCTGAGCCAGATATCCAGGCTTCCAGAGAGGAATGGGAGGCTAAATCTTGCAAGATTTATTTAGGTATATGGTGAATCTCAAAAAGGGATTTCCAGGCAAGGAGGACTACAGGTGTATAGACATGTGAAAGACCATGACTAGTTCAGTGTACTGGAATTCCAGTAATGCTTGGGGAAGGAATTTGGATTTTACCCTGAAAGCTATGGGATGATTTGAAGTGTTTTATGTAGAAAAATGATGTTACCAGATTTATATTTTTGAAAAGTTTGCTCTGTCAAGTGGGAAGGGACCAGCCACTGTGGGGAAGTAGATCGGTATTTGGAAACTTTTGCTGTTGTCATGGCCTGAACTAAGACAGTAGTAGAAGTGGGAATGGAGAGGAGGGATCAGATTTGAGCAATATTAAGAAGATGGAATCCATAGAATTGAAGACTGATTATTTGTGGGAATGACGAAGTAGGAGTAGTGTAGGACAATTGTCTGGTTTTTTGGCTTAGTAAACTGGGTAGTGTCATTCAGATATGAAAAATGAGAAGTAAATTAGGAAGGTAACGCGGAAAGAAAATGAACTTAGCATGAGTTTAGTTTGAGGTATTTGTAGTAAATCTAGTCAAAGGTGTCCTAGCTAAAGGAAACAGCAGGAGCAAAGATGGAGGCAGGAGAGGGCCTAAATTGTTCAGTGAATAGTGGAGCCTGGAATTTGGCAGAAGATAAGACCAGAAAAAAGGGTAGGTGTCTGCGAGGTTGTGAAGGGCTTTTAATGGATTTGATTTTGCCATGGTCCAGCATAAAGGAATTTCTGTAGGAATTTCCCACCTTCTCTAGAAATTCTTCATCAGTCAGGTGGGCATAATTTATGTCTCAGAGGATTTTAAATAAAATGGTGGCAATGAAAGTACTACGTAAAGTGCAACCTGCCATGCAAACCAAAAGTGGTGATATTAATATTCAGTGCATGAAAAAAAAATTCAGCGCATGTATTTTTGCTTTGAGGAGGTTAGCTATTGAGTTTATAAAATGTTTTGTTTCCAGCCTGAGGGATGATGTTTTCTCGCCCTTTTTCTTGGTTATGCATACATTTGTTTAGTTGCAATTATTTTTTTAACTGGAGATTGCGCCTTTAAAAAGTGACTTCCTCCTTTCAGTTTTCAGTGAAGCATTGTGAGTCAAAGATTTGTTTTATTTAAACAAGCAAATGCAAAGTGTCACTGGAAGTTGAACTCTCTGGTTTGAAATTTAATGCTGAGATTTGAAATCTGAGGATCCTTGAGCCACATCTTATACAATCCAAGTGACTGTTCCTTTGAAATATCATCATGTTTCTTTCTTTATTTTCTACTAACCTGGCTTTCATACCTGTACTTCAACTTCTTTACCACAACCAGACTGATCTTTTAAAAGTTCTTTAAAAAGAACTATTTTTCATCTCATTACCCTTCTCTGACTTCATATTCCCAAAGAATCAAGCCTAAACTCCTTTGTTCAACTTACCAAATTTTCTGCAATTAAACCCTTAATTAATTGACTTTCTAATTTAGAAAGTCCTGAACTAGCATTTTTTTTTTTTTTTTTTTTTTGGAGACAGGGTCTCACTCTGTCACCCAGGCTGGAGTGCAGTGGCATCGTCATAGCTTATTGTAACCTCAAACTCTCAAACTCCTGGCCTCAAGCAATCCTCCTGCCTCAGCTCCTGTCTCAGCCACCATGCCCAGCCTGAACTAGCATTTTATTTGAACCTTTTGCACTTCCTTTATTATGCTCCTTATTAAATTAGAACAGGGTTTCTCACCCACAGTTGACATTTTGGGCCAGATGACTCTTCGTCATGGGGTTGTCCTATGCATTGTAGGATGTTAAGCAGCATCCCTGGCCTCTTCCCCTTAGATGCTGGTAGCACTTCCTCATTTGTGACAACAAAAAATGTCTTCAGACATTGTCAGATGTCTCCTGGAGGACAGAATTGTCTGGATTGAGAACTCCTGCATTAGAAAGTGTCATAGCTGTGATTATACAATGTCTTATCTCCCCAACTGAATTCTATGAGGGTAGGCTCCAGGCCATGCACAATGATAAGCACTCAGTATCCTGCAATGAACGAATCATTTGTTTTAATTCAGGCATCAAGAAATTATTCTTTCAAGTAATTTATGGGTGATCCTTAAAGGACTTGCCTCCCCCCTGCGCCACAGAGGATGTGATCTTAATAGAGAAATGTTACTGATTAAGTACTAGAAGCAAGCTTTGTGTTAGTTGACAGTGTTAGCAGAATTCCCTCTCCTCTGTATTGAGAATATATAAACCCCTGTTTTGTTCAGGTTGCTTGTGTTTAGACTGGTTGGTTTTAGTGGATACGGACTATCATTTATTTTTAAATTTCGTATGGTTTATAGAGTTGGTGTTCATGTTTAATTGATAAAATTGTTGTATGACCATTTATTGCTTAACGACAGGGATATGTTCTGGGAAATTTTTTATTAGGCAGTTTCATCATTGTGGGAACATCACAGAGTGTATTTACACAAACCTAGACGATATAGCCTGTTGCTCCTAGGCTGTAAACCTATAGAGCATATTAACTGTACTGAATACTGTAGGCAATTGTAACACAATGGTAAGTATTTGTATATCTAAACATAAAAACAGTACAGTAAAAATACAGTATTATCTTATGGGCCCACCATTGTATGTGTGGTCTGTCCATCATTAATCATTAACCAAACTGTCATGGGGCACAGGACTGTGGTTTCATTGCCTTTAAATTAATGCAGCCAATGCAGCATTGACCATGAAACTTTCTTCTTGATATACTGTATGTAAACTTAATAAAAACAAAGTTCTAAAAATATTCCTCAACTACAGTGCAGCTTTGTTTGCCTTGTATTACCAGACCTGTTGTGCCAAACTTTTCCATTTGGCTGGAAAATAGTTGAAATGTTTAATGGAAGGAGCAGACTTGCTTTTTTTGTTTGTTTTTTTCCTCCAGAGGTTATTAAAATTCCTATGCTTAATTATAGACTTATAATCACTGATCTTTTCATATCTTTAGTTTTAGCTGAATCATGGCTAAGGACAAATGTCATCCTTGAAGCTATCTTTATGTATGACAGTGGGAAATGCTGTTCTATTAAAGCAAAGATCTAGGCTCAAATCAGCCAGTGCCGTTTTTCCTTCTAGAGTAAAAAACATGTAGAAGTAGAAAAGTTCTGCTCAATGCTCTGTGCAATTAATCTTCAGAATATTCTTTGAATATAAGGGAGAGGGGAACCCATGACCTTACAAAGTTATCTGTTTGCCCCAGACCATTGAAACAGCTAGTTGCCAAGTCTGACCTCCGGTTACACACTATTACTCATTTTACTCTTTCATGGAGTTTCAGATAGAGGACCGTGTATAAGGAGGGAACAGGAGACAAACGCTGATATTGAGTTGGATTCCTTCCCTCCCCAGAAGATAGATCTTTCTTTCTTTTTCAATCTAAACCTCAGGTGGCAGTGACTCAGGCACTAAATGTCAGTGGTTTCATCAGCGAAACCAAATGCTTAGGGAAGAACAATGGGTTAGATTTAGATGGCATCTTTACTGGAGCAAAGTGGTGTCTGTTCTTTGGTTTCTGGATTAAATTAGCCAACTTGTAAGTATCTCTTAGAAGCATATCTAGGTTTTACTTTGTGACATGTTAGAGCCTCGTAATGAGTCTTTTTCCTCAGTGCATGTAGGTATTGCCCTTATAGTTAGAAGTCTAAGATATAGATAGATATATCTAACATTGCAGTGAACATCTTCATGCCTATCACTTTTACTGCATTACTATTTACTTTCTTGGGATAAAATCTCAGGATTAGGATTACAAAGTCAAGGCCAAGAGAAGAATTTTAAAGCAAATCAGTTGGGCTATCATAGTATACAGGGTGACTTGTATGGTTGCTTCCTTTTCAGTTTTACTTAAGGATAATGGCAAGAACAACTATGGGGCAAGGTATAAAACGTTTTAAGCATAACAGTTTTCTACTCAAGTAGAAATTCATGCTACTGGCTTAATGGCCTGGTGAGATGAGACAAGAACTGCAGGAATAACCTGGTTCCATTTACTTCTGAATGACTTCTTTGCATAGGCAGAAGGAATTGGGTTGAGTTGTTGAATGATGAGAGTATGAAGCAGCTTTGGCAAGAATCACTAGCCATTTCAGATTTTTTCTTGGTTTCAAACCACAAAAGAAATTACTGCTGAATCAAGCTCATAGTTTCTTTTTATTCAGCATATATCCCTCCAAGAGCCTATACATTCTCATGACTTCATGGTATTTCTTTGCCAATGATTTGCAAATATTATCTCCAGTCTTGATCCTTTCCCAGGCTTTATTTCTAAATACTTACTAGGCATTTCCACTTACAAGCTTCATCTTTTCTTCAAGCTCAGCATATCCAAAACTGACCTCATTTTCTTGCCCTAACTAAAATATGCCAGAACCTGTTTCTGACTATTAATGTCATCATTCTGTTAAGGCCCCAGTATTTACAACTCTGGAATCATCTTTGCCTCCCTTCTCTAAATGTTACTGTGCTCACAGTCAGTACCACACAGTCAGTACCACACAGTTAGTACTTGTTCTCAGTTTAATGCACACTTGTTTCTTGTGACCTCCAAGGGCAGAACCAAGATCAGTGGGTGGAAGCTGTGGGGAAGCACATTTGCCTCCATATAAGGAAGAACTTTTTAATACTTTGAGCTGTCTGGAATGGGCTGCCTCCAGAAGTCGCGGGTTCTCCATCACTGAAGGTGTTTGAGCAGAGGCTGCCTGTCTAATTGCTAAGAATATTGAAAGGACTGTTCTGGCATCAGACGGTGTTTTTACAAGATGATTTTTAGAATCCCTCCTAATCCTGAGAGCCAGTGATTCAATAGAAAGTAGCTTCTTGGCTGGACGCGGTGGCTCACGCCTGTAATCCTAGCACTCTGGGAGGCCGAGGTGGGAGGATTGCTTGAGCTCAGGAGTTCCAGACCAGCCTTGAGCAAGAGAGAGACCCTGTCTCTACTATAAATAGAAAGAAATTAGCCAAACAACTAAAAATAAAAAAAATTAGCTAGGGACGGTGGCCCATGACTGTAGTCCCAGCTACCCGGAAGGCTGAGGCAGGAGGATCGCTTGAGCCCAGGAGTTTGAGGTTGCTGTGAGCTAGGGTGACCCCACGGCACTGTAGCCCAGGCAACAGAGTGTGACTATGTCTCAAAAAACAAACAAAAAAAAAAGAAAGTAGCTTCTCTACTGCTAAACTCCCTTAGAGCAGGCAACTACCTTTGTTTTACATTCCCCACAGCACTTAATTCAGGTGCTGGTCACCTCGTTGCCTAAAGGTGATTATTTGTTGATTAATTGATTCTTTTCATTTAGTTTAACTATCTCGTTAGACACCAAATATTATGAATTTTTTCCTTTGAAATATCTTTTGCAGTAGCCTTCTTTTATAGCTAGTTGAATAACAGCTTTCAACCTAACTTTCTGGACCCTAATATCTTCACTTTTCTCTCCAAATCTTATTCTGTTTATCAGACAGTGCTTGTAAACACTTTACTTTCATATTATTCCTCCACCCAGAATCCTTGGATGGCTCCACATGTATCAACGTCAAATCCAAATACTGCCTGGCTTTCAGTGCCCTCCGTAATCTGGCCCAGCTTGCTTATTCAGCTTTATTTCCCATGGTACTCTGAATTCTATGCAGGCTAACCTGTTCACACTTTCTGTACATAGCTTGCCTGGTCTCTTCTTTTTTGCTTTTGATTTGTTCTAGAATGTCTTTCCTTTTTTCTCTTTTCATCAAAATGCCCACTTCCCTCCTGAAACCAGTCTACCTCTAGTCCTTACTGATTTCTTCTGAACTCTCAGAGCATATAGTCGTTTTATACTGTATAATTCAGATCCATAGTAACACATTCTGCAAAGAAAAATCTCTCATATATAGGCAGATACTTTAACTTTCCCTAATCGAACTACAGTTCTAACAGAACTTTTTAAAATACAGTCTTTAGTATTTATTCCATTCGCGTTTCATTTTGTTGGCCTTCCAGTTAAGACTGAAAGCTGTTCTCAAGAAGCTTTCCTTCTTATCGGGAAGGCCAACAATATGTGTATTCCCTTTCTGCAGTAGCGCACACGACGTTAAACGCTTTGGTTTTATGAGCGTCTATATGCCTGCTTGTTGGGTGATGAGGTAGGTGCAGGAAGGAGAATAGATAAATTCGCATTCTTCTGGAGTCTATATTCTAGTATATAGTATGCAGTGCTGACATTTTACATTTGAATTGCATTTTAAGGCTTCCAAAGTGATTACTCTCATCTATGAAATCAGCTCCTTTCATCCTTACATCTCTGTATGCTAGGTGAAAATTATAACTCATTGTACTACTGTCCCAAAGTTACACAGTTAATATGTGCAGATTGGGACTCAGAGCTTGGTTTCCTGAGTCCTAGTTCTATTTAGACTTATGTAATTATGACATAAATATGACTCTGTTTCTGAGAGCTTTTATGATGGATGCTTAACTAGTAGAGAATCTGTACATTCATTTATGGAGGTTTATATATAGTTCTTGGCTATTATCAGTTAGAAATGGCAAGGATCTGCTCTGAGAATTCTGTATTCTTTGGGAGAAGCCTTATTTTGAACATTTGCTTCTAAATTTTTGTCATCTTGAATGTGATTTTAAAAAATTGGCCTCCATGTAGAAAATTGAAAATAGAAAAATTCAAAGCTGCTAATAATGTAACTAAAGACACCATGGAGAGGCCTTGAACCCATAGTGCTATGCTAGGCAAACAAGGCAGGGACTGGATGCTATGAGAACCACACAGTCACTTAGTTGCTTAAAAGCCATTGTGGAGTGGTAAGAAGCACCTCAGACTGGGATTGAGAATATTTGTGCTCAGGGCCTAGGTTCTCTACTCACTGGCTGATCTCTGTCAAGCTTTTTAACTTCTGTGAATGTCAGTTTCTTCATTCTAAAAATGGGGATCAATATCTGCATAATATACCTCGCAGAATTATTTTAAGTCTCAAAAGAAGCAACAGATTACTGATATAAAGCATTTACAACTATAAGAGATTATTTTTAATTAATATGTATTCTTATGTGGTTATTTTCCTCATGGTACTTAGTTTGCAGATGTCCATATCAATGTGATTTATGCCTGAGAAAGCAGCATTTATTTGAAAGATGGGAGTATTTGTAAAATCCTGCGAAAGTAGACAGACAAAAAATTAAAAAAGAAGAAGAAAGAGAAAAAAACCCCACTTTTCCACAGATTTGACAGAGAGCAGAGACAGCCAGATGTGTGGAGAGCAAGAGCCTTTATTTATTTGTTTGTTTATTTATTTAAAGGATATTTATTAGCCTGCTATTTTTAGTGCCTACTACCTTTATAGTACTGGAATTATAAAGGCAAGACATGGTTCCTGCCTTAGGGTGGCTAATTGCCTGCTGACTATTAAATAAATGATTTTAAACTAGTATGTTAAGTGCTGTGGTAGAAATAAGGGCACAGTATCGTGGAAGCACGTAAGTAGAAATATTTCTTGGAGAGGTGATACCTTAGTTGAGACTTAAAGAACAACAGGAGTTCTGGAGAGGGCAGATTGGAAAGGGAAAAACTTTTCCAAGTGCCTAGCATTATAAAGTCTCAGAAGTGAGAAAAGGCATGGCTTGTTCTGGAAAATCCAAGTAGTCCTGTGTTGCTATAGTATGCTGAGGAAAGGTGTAGCAAGAGACAAAACAGGGGAGTGGTAGGAGATAAAGTAGGACTAGATTATGGAAACCCTTGTTTGAACTTTGTCTTGAGTGTTCTGGGGAGTATTGAATCGTGTTAAATAAAAGAATATTATAATTATATTTGCATTTTAGGTAGATCACTCTGGCTATAATATGGAGAGTAGATGAAGAAGTTGTATTAGTGGAATTAGGGAAAACTAGCCAGGAAGTTATTGCAGTAATCTAGGCAAAGTCTTGATATGCTTTTATTAGTCAGGGCAAGGGGCATCTGTTCATGAGATATGCAAGGTAGGGCCTATGGATTTTGGTGACTAATTAGATATTGTGGGCGAGTAAGGAAGAAGATATAAATTTAGTTAACATTTATGGAATCCTTATTATTTTCCAGGACTGTTGCTAAGCACTTTTACATGGACTTCCTCATTATTCTCACTAAAGCCCTTTGGATTTTATACTTTTGTCCTCATTATACAGATGAGGAAACTGAGGCTCAGAAAATTTGGTGACTGCTCATAGTCACAGAGCCAGGGAGTGTTGTTGTTCAAACTCCCAATCTATCTGATTTTTCTAAAGACCACTCTTACCCACTGTACTATACTGCCTGACAGTTTACAGGTTACTAGCTTGATCAATCAGGTGATGGCTGGTCATGCTAGATCACTGAGGCAGTCGGGGTGAGGTGCAAGGGAGCAGTGTTAGGGAAGATGATGAGTTCTGTTTTGGACATTTCAGTTTTTGGTACCTTTGGGGCACCCTGGTAGAGATGTGGAAGCTGAGTCTAAAATTCTGAATCCCAGAGGAATGGCCTGAGCTAGATAGGCTGCTTTTGGAGTCTTTAGTCCACAGGTGGTTGTGGTACTTACTACCTGGCAAGTAGGCTGGGTGTTACTACAACAATGGTAGTTGGAAGCTTGGAAGTGGACGTGACCACCTGGAGAGTACAAGTGTGTGTGTAGAAAATGAGAAAAGGTGTGTCTTTCACTCCCTTCAATTCTGGACATTCTTTCCCATAACATCTCAAATTTCACTCTACCCCCACCAAAACCAAAAATACTAGGTACTGTTCTACTATCTTTGGATGGTGGTAGAATGAGATTAACTATAAATGGTAGCTATATTATCCCTTTCCATTCTACTTAGACAGCAGTGCTATAGCTTGTTTAGCAATGAAAGCCTATGAATGCAAGTGAAATGTACATAAAGGGGAACCAAAATCCCATGAAGCTATATTATTAAGCTTTTAAGATTGGTAAGTGTTTCACCAACCCTGGCAGCTTTTAGAGACACTTGCGCTATGTTTCCATTGTTAACGCTGGTCTCAACCTGAAACATGCATTGTGTATGAAGGAACATGTTTTATAATAGAACTAGGTGGTATCCATGGAAGGTAGCTTGGGAGTGTATTGCATTCCTTGCCTTTCCCCCGATTTGTAAAGTCTGGTGGATTATATGTGAGTCTGTCCCTAGCCAGTATGCAAAATGGAAAAGGGCAGCAATTCAGGTATCAGTTGATGATGTCATAATGTAAAGGAAAGTATATTGGCTGTTTCTAGACGGCTCTGTTTGCTGGTAGAGGATAGACCTGAAGGCTTCTGCTACAGCTCCAGGCCAGGGAATGGAAAGGTTTATTTGGTCCTCATTCTCGTTTTTTTCCTCTTTGAGTCTCTCTTTATTATTTACTTATTTTTTAGTGACAGGATCTCACTCTGTTACCCAGGCTGGAGTGCAGTGGCACAATCATAGCTAACTGTAACCTTGAACTCCTGGGTTCAAGCGATTCTCCTGCCTTGGCCTCCCAAGTAGCTAGGACTACAAGTGCAAACCACCATGCCCAGCTACTTAAAAAAAATTTTTTTGGGTAGAGACAGGATCTTGCTGTATTGTCCAGGCTGGTCTCGAACTCCTGGCCTCAAGCAATCTTCCCGTCTTGGCCTCCCAAAGTGCTGAGATTACAGGTGTGAGCTACCACACCGGGCCCTTTGATTCTGTTTTAAACAACATTCTCTGGCAAGTGACTGGGATCAGAGACACCAGAGCCTAAACACAGAAAAGAATGGAACGGGATTATTATATTGCCTTCCTTAGTTTATCTTGCGAGCTGCTTATCTCTTCTACAGGAAGGACAATGTGTTAAGTTGAGATACTCTGGCATGTTGTCATCTTTGGGGGAATCGTAATTGCTGTGGTCATTTTAGGCAGCTTCAAAGGAGTTGAGTTCATTCAGCCTCAGTTACCTGAACTAATTAATGCTTTGATGAAGTAGAATCTTTCCAAGTCAAAGGTTTGAAATTTCACTGACAAATTTCTATGAGATCCCTTATGGTCTCAAGTACTTTGTGTAGATGTGTATTGATAACATTTTACACTTATGCGTACAACTTTCAGAACCTTTTTTCCTTTGGAGTTTTGGAATGCTATAACTTCGTAAATATTTATTGAACATCTGCTCCCTCCCAGGTAGTGGTCTAGATGGTAGAGTGTAAGGAACAAGCTAGATAAGGTTGTTTCTTTCTTGGAGCTTACTTTCTTTAGGATGTTAGACATTGAATGAAGCTAGTTCAGATAAATTAGTACTTGCAAAAGTCCTATAACAAGCTCTTTTGGATGTGTCTAGTGTCCTTCCCTACTGCATGTCCAGATCCTGCCTATCCTCATTTGAAGCCTGGCTCAAATGGCAGCTTCTCCATGATACCCTTATCTGATCCTTCCAGCTGATATACTCTTCCCCTCTCTGAAATCCCATGCTGCCTATCTGCAACTTTCTTATGTCACCTTAAAATTTTTTTTCTGTTTGTTTTATAGTTGTTAGTGCATATGTTAAGTCTTCCCTATTAGACTGTAAGTTTTTGAAGGCAGAGTAAATATCCTATTCATTGTACATGCAGGCAGCAGGATGTCGTGGAAAAAAAACACACTGAACTTAGAGCCAAAAGACTTAAATTGAGTACTGGCTTCTCTCCTAACTGGCTTTGTGACTATAGGCAAGTCATTTAACTTCACTGAAATTAAGTTTTCTATCTCTAAGAGTGTAGTAATTATCCTTCCTCTCCTGAATAGTTGTTGGGAGGCTCAAACTGAGACAATATATGTGACTATACTTTGCAGATTCTCAGTTTCTATGCAAATGTTTGGTAGTATCATAGTAAATATTCGGTAAATATTTGAATAAACATTTGCTTTATTGAATACCTTTTCCTGAATAGTTCTCTTGCTTAATGAGGTCTTTATGATTTTGCAAATGTACTAGACTACTTTTCCATCTAATTTTATTAAACTATTCTGTTCCTCAGAATTGGCATCCTTTTCACCCCCCAGGAGTATTCTGTTTTTCTCTGTAGGTGCTGTGTAATATAAAATAACAAATAACATTTGATCTGTTTCAGCAGGTGGTACATTATGGCTGACATGCAAAATCTGGTAGAAAGATTGGAGAGAGCAGTGGGCCGCCTAGAGGCAGTATCCCATACCTCTGACATGCACTGTGGGTATGGAGACAATTCAAAAGGTAAGCACTGCGCAGCCCAGAAGAATGCTTTGTTTGAGTGTCTTGGCCTGAAATTTTTCTTTTTTTTTGAGACGGAGTCTCATTCTGTTGCCCAGGCTAGAGTGTTGTGGCGTCAGCCTAGCTCACAGCAACCTCAAACTCCTGGGCTCAAGCAGTTCTGCCTCAGCCTCTCAAGTAGCTGGGACTGTAGGCGCATGCCACGAGGCCTGGCTAATTTTTTCTATTTTTAGTAGAGACAGCATCTCACTCTGGCTCAGGCTGGTCTGGAACTCTTGGGCTCAAGTGATCCTCCTGCCTCGGCCTCCCAGAGTGCTAGGATTACAGGTGTGAGCCACTGTGCCCACCCAAGCCTAAAATTTTTCTATCCCAGTGAATTCTCCCTTTTGGAGCTAACTTCCCCAAAACACTTTAGAAAGTTTATCTCCTGTAATTTGTATTGCTGTGAACAGATAAGGGAGGAAGTAACTTGGGCAAGGAGGCCTGTGGTTAAGTTATTTTAACACAAGAACTTCCTGCTTGTATGATATTTCCTGTTTCTTTCTTTAGTAGACTAACTCCAATGCAAGTCAAATGATGAGTGATGTTAAAATTCCTCTTTACAAATGATTGGCAAACTGGCCATTTTGCACATGCACCAGGTGAAACATAGAACGTTAGAGTTAAAAGGAACATTGGAGCATCATTTTGTTCATTTTCATTTTATACATAAAGAAAATTAAGCTCAGAGAGGAAAAGGGACTTAGTCAGGATCACATAACCACTTAGTGGTGGTATTGGAACCAGAACCCAGGATTCCTGACTCCTGTTCCAATATTCTGTTTACTGTATTACCTTGTGCCCTTCCCCTTTCCCATGGAAGCGCATTTTAAAGAAACATGCGTCGTTGATTTTTTTATGGTGTGTGTGTCTTCAGCAGGGGCAACTCCATATGTGCAAGCATTTGACTCACTGCTTGCCGGTCCTGTGACAGAGTACTTGAAGATCAGTAAAGAGATTGGGGGAGACGTGCAGAAACATGTAAGGATGTTTTGCCTTTTTTCCCCTCTTTTAAGGACTGGTGACTTTCTTCAAATCCCATTCATCTTTGGTTTAAGAGCCCCTTGAGAGGCTCCTGGCTCCTTTTCTACCTGTACCGAGGAGCTCTGTTCAGGCACAGAAATGATTTTTCATATTTTTCTAGGTCCTCTGCTTTTATCACATATTCCGTGTGGGCTTCTTTTATACAGAAAGCTTGCATGGTGCATAAAATATGGCTGTGTTCTTCTTTATAGTGAAGAATATGCTCCCAGTCTGATTCCAACATGTTACATAACCAAACCTAGGGGGGCTTATTTAAAGGAGTCATTGTCATGACTTAGCATTTATAAAACTGTGCTCGATAGTTATTAGTTATGCTAATACGGGTTATTTTCACACTTAGCCCACGGCAAGAATATGAAATAGGCAATGACAGGTGCCTCTCCACCCACCTCCCTTCATGTGCTGCCTCCAACATCGTCACCACCACCACCCAAAACTCACATATATATTTTACCTCTCTTTTCGAGACCTGAAAACCTTCCTGCTAGCCCACTGAGTAATTCTTGATAAACAGTAACCATATTTAGGATCTTCCTCATCTAAACTCTTCAGCAAGACTGGTTACTTGGCCTTTGGAAGATCTATTTTGAGCCTCTCATATACCATCTGTTGGCAATGGTGTTAGCTTTAGGGAGTGGGACTGGGACTTTGATAGGGCGTGGGGGTTGCATTACAGTTGTGTCGCATTTGAAAAAATTTTAAAGAATTTATCATTTTTATATTTAAAAAACGAAAATCCAGAAAAAAATAGATTACCATCTTTGAATCTTCATGTAGTTTCTTTTTTTGTTCTTTCTTTTTTTTTTTAAAGATGAGGGCTCACTCTGTCACCCAGGCTGGAGTGCAGTGGCATGATCATAGCTCACTGCAGCCTTGAACTCCTGGACTCCAGCGATCTTCCTGCCTCAGCCTCCCAAGTAGCAAGGGCTACAGGCATGCACCACCACACCTGGCTCATCTATTTATTTTTTGTAGAGATGGGTCTTGCTATGTTACCCAGGCTGGTCTCGCGCTCCTAGCCTCAAGCCATCCTCCTGCTTAAGCCTCTCAAAGTGCTGGGATTACAGGGGTGAGCCATAACTCCTGGCCAGCCTCATGTTTCTTAAATTCTTTTAACTATGAACCTCAGAAAGAAATAACGTATTTGTCACTGACATTAAAGTTTCACAAAATAGTGCTTATGCTATTACTGTGCTTTTTTTTTTTTTAACTTTTTATCTGGAAATAATTTCAAGTTGATGCACTGCTCTGCACTCATACTTTTGTTTTATTCTATTTAATAAAGTGGTTGTGGCTCACTAAATTGATTTAATTATTTATCTGCTAACGGGTCCTGATCCAGCATTTGAGAAATAGCTTTAACCTAAAGGAGTAAATACTTTGAGAATTTTAGGCATAAATTTAGGTCATTGCCTTTACTCCTGTCTCCAGTTTTTGAAAAAAGAGGTCTTTTTTGGTGATGTGAGATTTTTCTGTGCATGTTACATCACACTGTGTAGTTGCTAATTTGACATCACCTAAGGCTAGCCCTAATGATCTTCATTTCCAGTTCTGGATATATATCCCTGATTAGTTCCAGCAGGAGCATAGTATATGTAATTCTACTATCAGTTCCTGAAATCCATGAAGGAAACAACATGACATACCTGGGTGGCTGTCAGAGTACATGGAAGTACAGGTTTCAGGTTATTCTTATCAAGACCTCTCTAGTTATAATATGTCATCAGTAGCTGATTCTTCTCCTTTCTTGCAGGCGGAGATGGTCCACACAGGTCTGAAGTTGGAGCGAGCTCTCGTGGTTACAGCCTCTCAGTGTCAGCAGCCAGCAGGTGTAAGTTCACTACCAGTTAGTTTAGTTTGGGTTTGATGCTCAGGACAAGTTGAGAGATTTTTGCTAAGCTGTCACAATGTGCCAAAATAGTCCTAATAGGCTCATGATAATGTATGTTCACACCAAGTAGATTGTGTTCATGATAATGTGTGTTCACACCAGAGGTAGAGTCAGACTTAAAGTGGCTTTATGGGAATGTGCCATTGAGTACTTATTGGTCTCTACTGGCTTTTTTCTGTCATTTTGCTTAGGACTGTAGTTACCCCCTGGGACTTTGCCACTTCTCTTAATAGACAGCCTCTTTTAGCCTCTTAGCTGAGCCCAAATTTATCATAGTGTCTCCTAAGCCCTTTAGAGGTGGTTCTCTGGCTTCACTGTGGATGGGTTTTAGTCATGCTGCTGTTAATATCCTAAAACTCCTGAAGTACTGCTTCTCCTCTCGTCCTTCACTGGTTGGGGGATCTCTCTTTAACCTTACTCCTACTTTAAAATTTAATGCTGCAAGGTGTGAAAAGTTGAATTAGAGAAAATTTAGATTTTTCTTGCAGTCAAAACTTTGGGTTGTGTTCCTTTTGCATTTGCTTTTCCTGGGCATGAAGGCATAATAAAGCAAGTCTTCCTGTTAATGCTGTGTTAAAACACCCTTGGCCCTCAGCATGCCTAAATAATGTAGAAATAGAGCAAGATGTTAAATATATTAGATTCTAATTCTTAATCTGTCCTGATTAGTTAAGATCTGAGAATGGAGATATTCAGGAAACTGAGCTTTGGAGGAAGGATGAAAACATAGAAACACAAAATTCATTCATTTTACTAAGCTGCCTGCTTGACTGCCAAGCTCCCTAATTGCTTTGATTGATCAGCTCTCTACTCAGCAGCTGCTATATGGCTAGCACTGCATTGAGGGCTATAATGATGATAAAAGAGGGTGAAGACAAAGCCCTCGTCTTGAAGAATTATGAGAAAGAAAAACATAATTCACATAGTTCCATTAATAGTTTGTGTGGGTAAGGATAAGGTCCCAGAATTGGTTATGCTGACAATAAATGCTGTAGGAGGCTGGTGTGGCTGGGGTTGGAGGGCTGTTCTTCATGAAGCATGGGGAGCATTTGGGTTTATGGAAAAAGAAGAGAACGTTATGAGTAGAAGCACAGAGATGAACTAGTATCTCCTATGAGTGGGACAAAAAACAGACAAATAAGTGGCTGAAATGGTAGGATTTTGTGGTTTACCTGAAGTATGGGTCCTGATCATGAAGAACCATAAAAGCTAGCATGAGGAGCTGGAACTCTGTGAAGAAAGTGAGATGATGAGCAGTATTTCAGCCTTATGAATCAGGGCAGGATGAATACAAAGTTTTTTTGAGTGCTTATAGTATCCATAGAGAATTTTTGCCTTCAGGATCATAGCTGACCAACATACAAAGCTTTTATAAAAAGATTTTAACCTGAATCTTTTCTTGCATCTTTTCTTAGAATAAGCTTTCTGATTTGTTGGCACCCATCTCAGAGCAGATCCAAGAAGTGATAACTTTGCGGGAGAAGAACCGAGGCAGCAAGTTTTTCAATCACCTGTCAGCTGTCAGTGAAAGTATCCAGGGCCTGGGCTGGGTGGCGATGGTGAGCAACACAGCTTCCCTGGTTGGGAAGGGATAAACTGCGAGGGGGAAGGAGATATGGTTTGAGAGTCTCTGAGTCACTGACAGTTTCTCTCTCTCTAGGCTCCCAAGCCTGGCCCCTATGTGAAAGAAATGCATGATGCTGCCATGTTTTATACAAACCGAGTCCTCAAGGAGTACAGAGATGTGTAAGTCCAGATTTTCCTCAAGGGGCAGAGGATAAACTCAGCTGGTTACTTACTGGAGTAGCACTTTGGGGTTAATTAAGGCTGCCCTTGGCTGCTGTGCTTGTTCTCCTATCTCAGGGGTGTATTTTAGAGAGCTTTGACATTGGCTCATAGAAGCTGCATTTGCAAGCAGGAAGTGTTTCTGCTTGTACTTCTGCTTTCTCTCCATGGTTGGGAGAGGCCCTTTTAGTCTTTTAGTCCTTAACCTTCTGGGTTTAGGAGGTTTTGCTGGAGGTAACATGGACTAATGCCCTTTAATTTCCCTGTTTATACAAGATTTTGTTCCTTTGTTGAGAATTTGTCACTGCCCCAGTGGCAAAGGGTTCAGTAGGACTTAATAGAAAATTACCTTGAGTGTTCATGTAGTCAGTTAAAGTGGGAGTAGGGCTACCTAGCCAATGTAGGTACATAGGGAAGTCATTGTATGTCTAACTATTGTATGTCTACCAGTCCTAACTGACTTAACTCCTTGCTGGGTTTGAGCTGGAATGGTTGCAGGCAATAATTATTAAGTTGCATAGCTACCCAAACCCTTCCTTTCTTCTGTTCATCATCATTCAACAAACATTTCTTGAGTTACTACTCTGTGTGAGGAATAAGCCTTCTTGTGTGTGAAATGTGTCCCAGAACACCAGGTACCACTTTGATCCTTCAACCTAGAATTAAGCATGAGAGTATTTTGATAACAGTTGAGGAAACGAGGTCTTGGGCTAAATAACCTTAAAGTCGTCTAGCTAATATAGAAGAAGAGAGAGGGTTCTTGAATCATAGTGCAGTACCATATCTGTAATTTAATGTTGATGGTTTCCTCCTAAAGGGAAGTTTTTAGTTTTGATATTTTTGGGGATAAGGGTGTATTTTGACATAAGGCACTGTCTTTTAAGGCAGTTTTCTTAGAGTCCTAGAGTTCCACAGTAGTGCCCGAGAACTCTCCTCTACCAGGGCTTCATGCACAGAATTTCTGCTTTTATCATTTTTATATATCAGGTTCTGTCTAAAGTGTACTTTGACAAAACAGTTTTGCTACTTAAGAAAAAAGTTTGAGAAACACTGCTATGAGTGATAAAGATATAAGTGATAGAGATATAATCCAGAGTCCCTATCTTAATGAAGTTTGGTCTAATTAGGGTAATAAGACTATGTTATATTATAAATGTAATAGGTTAAAAATAAGTTATTTTTTTTTAAAGTTTGGTGGTGATAGAAAAAGCTGCCATTGAGCAGAGCCTAAGAAACACCATAGGTAGGAGGGCATGAACCCACAGGCAGGAGGGATTCTAGAATCACTATTGTAATATACCCTGACCACCTATGATGAGTTCTTTTATTCTCCCAGGGATAAGAAGCACGTAGACTGGGTTAAAGCTTACTTGAGTATATGGACAGAGCTGCAGGCTTACATCAAGGAGTTCCATACCACTGGACTGGCCTGGAGCAAGACGGTTAGTGACTCCTTTCTCCTTCCCTGCCTCCCTCTCTTTATCTCTTCAGGGTGGGGTCAGGTTTCTTAGACTTCAGCACCACCAAGGTACTTGAAGACATGCTAGTTTTTTTCCAGTGGAGGGTAGAAAGAAAAGGGAGAAGGAAAGGGAAAAAGGAGAAGAGAATATAGAAAGCAAGAGTGAGAGGAGAAGGAATATTCAATTCTATTCCATTTCAGTAATCATGGGTCAGGGACAGTGATTGGTGCTGAAGGGGAGACACATGAATGAGTTACACCATCTCAGCCCTCAAGGAGCTTAAAAATATAGACACAAAACCCCAGTACAAATCACCAAGCTAATGCTATAATAAAGATACAGACTCTAGAGTATAAGGAAGAGAAGAGTGATTCTCACTGGGAGAGATTGTGCTTTGAAGAGGCATACTCTGTTCTGAGACTGAAAAGAAGTACAGGGCAGTAAGAAGTGGGATACTAACAAAAGGCACAGCTTAAACAAAGCAAATGCAGAGTAAATGTAGAGATTGGTCATCTCTGGCTTCAATAAGGGGAGATGGTCAGAGATTTTTAGGAGAAAAGGCTGGAAAGGAAAGTAGGCTGAAACTTTTAGATATTTGAGCAAAGGAGTGATAATGATCAGATTTGTCTTTAAAAGAGTCTTGGTGTGTAAGTTAGAGATAAGGGCTCATGCTCAGACTGTGGAAGTGGTCATGGTGCTAGGAGCTGGGAAAAGATACAGTTTGTAGGAAATAACACCAAGATAGTAGATCTAATGACCTTGAAGGAGTGGGAAGCCTCAAAGAAGATTGAGTGAATAGTCAAGCATGGATGGTCATGTCTTTCACTGAAATTAGGGACAAGGGCATGATTGTATAGGCAGGGTAGCAGGCAGATGATGAAATCAGTTTTGAATTTGTTGAGTCTCAAGTACTGGTGACACACTAAGGAAGATGTCAAACAGATATTTGGAAATAGGGTTTAGAGCTGGAATCAGGTGAGGTCAAAGGAAAAATGTGAAGGTTGACGAATGAAGCTGAGAGTTGGATCCTTGGGAAGGATTGAAAAGGAATAAAGCCAAGTTGGGCTTGGTTAGGGAGCATTAATCATTGCCTCAGGGGGTATAGTGGGGACCCCATGGTACGCTGGACACATGTAGGGCCCTACTGGCAGTGGTACAGAGGGCAAGAGACAGGATGACTATGTGACCTGCACCTAACTGTTCCAGGGGCCTGTGGCAAAAGAACTGAGTGGATTGCCTTCTGGACCCTCTGCTGGATCAGGCCCTCCTCCCCCACCGCCAGGCCCACCTCCCCCCGCAGTCCCTACCAGTTCAGCCTGCGATGATTCTGCATCCCGCTCAGCACTATTTGCGCAGATTAATCAGGGGGAGAGCATCACACATGGTAAGTGAATACTTTGACACGAACAGTTGGTACAGCAAGTTGTCTGGGCCAGACCTCACCAGCCAGAGACTCAACAACAGCTCAACAGTAAACCCGAACCCTGGCTTGTATTCACTTGGGGTGTCACATTCCTTTGAGTTGCCCAAAGGGACAGCCTAGCTGGCTTAAATGGAAATTGAAAATGGGTGATTACAGTAGGGGGAAGCCCTCTGTTCCATTGGAAGGTGACTTAATATTAAGTAGCATATCAGTATATATTATATTAATATGTGGCCAAGGTACAGTGCTGGAAGTTTTCCCTAGAGCTTTTTCCATGGTAGCACATGGTCTCTGGGAAGTCATTCTGTCAGGGGGTTAACTTCCTCAGAGGATGCATACTGGTCACATGGAAAATTTGTATAAGAATGACATAATGGTATAGAGAAAGTAGATACCCTTATGCACGGATGGTGGAAGTCTAGGTCGTCCAGCACTCTTCTAGGAATCTACCCATAAAAATATCTAAAATAAAGAAGTTTTATACAGTGCTACTTATAGTAGCTAAAAAAATGTAATAACCTAAATATCCAACAGTAAGGGACATGGTTAACTATGGCATGTCTTCTTGATGTAATATTATGCAGCCATTACATTTTTTCCTACAGTGAGCCATGTAATATTTAAGAAAGAAATCTAGTATTTTAATTATAACCACAAGGAGTGGTGGAGCTACAGAGGCCATTCAGTATTGGTTATATAGTCAAAATAGATTGGGCCACATTCAAGAGCAAGGTGTGTGTCAGCAGCCTGATGAGGGAGATTATGGAATCTTTTCCCTTAAAAAATAAAAGAAAGATATTTTTAGAAACTATAGGCTAACATGAGAAAGTGTGTGTGTGTGTGTGTGTGTGTTTGTGTGTGTGTGTTTCCTCAAAAATATTTTTAACCTGGGAGCATAGATTCAAATTGCCCTGAATATACACTCCTGAGAAAATTTTTTTCAAATGTCAATTGGTTGAACCAAATTTATTAACAGTGTGTGTAGTTAAACAAAAACAAATACGAATAGAAAAAACATTGGAGAGTTTCAAATATAAACACTTACTGGGGAAGGGGAAGTAGGGTTAGCTGTTGGTGAGGTTTTTTTTCCTTTTATCAAATTTTCTTTATTTCACATCTTTTTCTTCCTGTTGCTTTAAAAACCACAAACATATTTGTGAGTATATATTTGGTATATGTCTTTCTAGGTCTTTTTCTGTGCATTTACATTTCCATATCCCCCACCCCCTCTACACACATATTTTATGCTTTACTTTTAAAAACAGAACCATATAATTTAACCTTGGGGGAGAAGAGCAGTTATAAAAGTACTTCTCCAAAACAGCTTGCAAAAGAATGTCTCAAAGGCTCTGGTTTTTGGCTTTGAATTTTCTGCTAAGGATCAGTTTAACTTATGATAGCAGAAGTTGGTTATTGCTTTAGCCCAAAGCCCTGGTTTGAAGGACAGGAACAAGGTAGCTGTTGTTCTTACAGCCCTGAAACATGTATCTGATGACATGAAGACTCACAAGAACCCTGCCCTGAAGGCTCAGAGTGGTCCAGTACGCAGTGGCCCCAAGCCATTCTCTGCACCCAAACCCCAAACCAGCCCATCCCCCAAACCAGCCACAAAGAAGGAGCCAGCTCTGCTTGAACTGGAGGGCAAGAAGTGGAGAGTGGTGAGTTTAAAAAAGACCCAGACTGGAGTTAAAAGGAGCAGGGACAGGGGGGTTAAATGGAATTCAGCCACATTAGTGCAGGGTTCTGGCTTAGATCACAAGAACAAAAGTTTGGGAAAGCCTGTTTTTTGGTTGATGTGTGCTTCATGATGAGAATTCTAGGTTATCTCTTTAACAGGAAAATCAGGAGAATGTTTCCAACCTGGTGATTGATGATACAGAGCTCAAACAGGTGGTTTACATATATAAGTGTGTCAACACGACATTGCAAATCAAGGGCAAAATTAACTCCATTACAGTAGGTGAGTCTTTGTCCTAGAGCTTGAGAGGGCTAGAACCATTTTACCTACTGCTTCTAAAGATTCTTAGATGTATTACTTTCAGATTATATTGTTGACCTGCTCTCTTTCTTCTCCTAGATAACTGTAAGAAACTTGGTCTGGTATTCGATGACGTGGTGGGCATTGTGGAGATAATCAATAGTAGGGATGTCAAAGTTCAGGTAACTTGATATCTTGGCTCTTTCTTTTAGTCCCTGAGGAATTAAGAGACACAGCAGACCCACAGATGTTGCTTTGGTGGGAATCTGATTCTACAAAGTCTGTAAGCTGAGCTGCTTTGGACGTGGCAGAAGAGGGGTTGGCTCTTCAAGTGAGCTCTTTCCAGCACCTGTCCCAGCCCACCCATAGTATCCAGTGTCTGTTGCACACCTGTGAGCTTTTCATGTAGTTGCTGAATCATGTGAAACAGGGAAAGCTTTTCCTGCAACTTACTGTTGTCTTCCCCAACTGCTGGGACTCAGTTCTCTTGGTTTACTCTGCAGGTAATGGGTAAAGTGCCAACCATTTCCATCAACAAAACAGACGGCTGCCATGCTTACTTGAGCAAGAATTCCCTGGATTGTGAGATAGTCAGTGCCAAATCTTCTGAGATGAACATCCTCATTCCTACAGAAGGCGGTGACTTTGTGAGTTTCTTGATCTCTTTAGTAGTATGATGTTAAAAACAGAAGGGACTGAAAACTTCTTGCACTGGAGAAAGCTATTTGATGAACATTCTGCACTGACTAGGTAAAACCCAAATGCACAACCAATGGCACATAGCAGTGAGGTAGTCTGACATAGGAGGGTGGTTTCTGCCTTTAAGTTGAGCTCAGGGCAGCAAAAAAGAATGGGAATGAGTCATGGCACCCTGTCAAGCTGGTGCTATAAAGTCATGTGTATTCTCATTTACACCTCATAGATTTAACAGTCTTGAGATCACAGATCACTGAACAGTGAACAGTATAACACAGAATGGCTTCATGGGTTCAGTTTGTCTCTTAGCACATCCTATACCATGCTGTCAGGATTAAGTGGAAGCGAGCATTGGGAGAAAAGTGTGAGATTTAGTCCCAGCTCATTCTTTAGCTCAGGTTTAAACCCATTGTCTTCTTTATTTGCAGAATGAGTTCCCAGTCCCTGAACAGTTCAAGACCCTATGGAATGGGCAGAAGTTGGTCACCACAGTGACAGAAATTGCTGGATAAGTGAAGTGCCACTGGGTTCTTTGCCCTCTCCCTTCACACCATGGGATAAATCTGTATCAAGACAGTTCTTTTCTAGATTTCCTCTACCTTTCTGCTCTTAAACTGCTTCTCTGCTCTGAGAAGCACAGCTACCTGCCTTCACTGAAATATACCTCAGGCTGAGATTTGGGGTAGGATAGCAGGTCAGTTGATCTTCTGCAGGAAGGTGCAGCTTTTCCATATCAGTTCATCCACACCACCAGTCCATTCTTAAGGAACTGCAGGACCAGGACTGGTGCATTTTAGCTTTCAGCTTTTGGGGATTATTCTATCAACAGATAGTCCTTTGAGAAGAATAAAACAGTCCCAGGAGTTAACAGATCAGAACATTCACATTAAACTTTTTCTAACAATGAGCATGAAGGTAGCCGAGGCTGGTGTTGATTCCAGACAGTTCTAACGAAACTAATATTTCCCTGTTGACAAGTGAGGGTGGCAAGGGTTGCACTGGACCAAAGGCTGAGGCCTGGCCATCTAGCATTCCAAGGAAAATTGTTTCCTATAAGCATTCCTTTTATTCTGCGTTCCATCCTGGGTCTGCGGAAACGATGAAACAGGAGGTTCTCTGGTACCAGCCCACTAAAGCAGTGTCTGTCATATCCAGGGCAGTTAAAGGTCTCTTGGACCCTTTCTCTGGGATCCCTGCCCAGCACCTTCCTACAGAGATGACTTTAAAGGAAAAAAAAAAAAAAAAAAAAAAGGAAAAACAACACACCATTCCAAGGAGTCTGGCATTCCTTCTTCCTTCCCTGCTAGGTGCCTGTCATCCATCTTCACTGCCTCCTTTCCCTGTCATGCTCAACAACTTACGGCTTCTGGCCAGGCACCTGAACAGAGGACTAAAACCTCCACTGCAGGCTGGTTTTACGTCTTGATTTATGTAAGAATCTTGCACAGCATTGCTAATGTAAATTTCAGTTTTTTTCCCTAGACAAACAATTACCAAAATATGCAACCTTTTTTGGTGAGAAGAGAGATTGTCCTGTGATTTCTACCCATTCCCTGAGGCCTGTGGAAATAAACCTTTATGTACTTAAAGTTATACAGAAAATAGAATAAAGTTAATACCAAACTTGCTTAGTTATTTACCTATGATATTTGCTGTACAGAGATATAAAAATATTGATAAGAAAAATGACACCAAGAATAAGAAACTATTCTTTATTTTAGACAACCTCATAAAACTGTTTTCACATCCCTCCCACTTCTTGTCCTTAATCTTCATCTTTTAGTTGAAGAATGAGGCTTAAGAAAGGAAAAACCATAAAGGGTAAACTTCGTAGCACTAACAAGGTCCTTGCATCAAAGCATAGCTAATCATTTCTCCAAACTTGCATTCTACAGAACAGTCTTCTATTAATAGAAAGTGTTAATACATTTTCACAGAGTGGGGGCTATGATTTCCATGCTCAAACAGTGTAGGAGATGGTAGATTATAGTTAGTCTCTGTACTGTAACAGGAATTCTCAGTGTCCTTAGATATTCTAATGGAGGTTGATCTCCAAAAGGAGAAAGGGAATGTGCAATATTTTCTAAGTTTTTTAAGCAAATAGTTCTTTTCTTATAGAACATATCAGAAATAGTTTGGAGTACGCTGGTAAATTAGTTTTGGGGGATGGAAGTTAGAAAGCCCAGTCTCTTCACATTGTTCCTTCTGTTCTATGTTAAAGCCAGCAATTACCATCCAGACTCTAAAATCCAAATCTAGCATCCAGACCACAAGTCATGCTAAGATAGGGCAGGTTGGTCAAGGATGGAATAGAAAGAACTAGCTGCCTCATTTTTCACTCACTCCTACATTTTCTTCACCCCCTATTTAGGTTATACAAGATGTACGTTTCCTTTCTTAAGCAACCCTTCCCCCCCTCTTGTGACAGAGCAACGAATTCATCACTACCTAAGGAGACAAAATGGTGCTGCAGAGGCAAGATGGTAGGCCAGTGGGATCTGTCTAGTAATTATTGCTAAGACGGCATGGAAGCAGCATACCCAGAGAGGAAGGCAGCCTTAAGAAAAATTATGCAGAAACATCCAAGCAATACTTTTCCAAGCACTGGCTAAATCATCAGCCTTCTCTCTGCTTGAAATGTGGCTAGACTTTCCTGAAGAAGACATCTGCCCTTAGAATCTATCTCATTGCTTTAATTTGTTCGGTCTCCTCTGGCCTGGGCACAGTTCTGGCACTGACCTGCAGCAGACTGCCTTTCTTAGCACTGAACTTGACTGATCACAACAAAAGGTTGTAAAACAATCTCCATGGTTATTACCTAATTAAATTTGCATTTAACACCATATGGCAAAAGGAGGCAAGAAAGGATAAGAGCAAAGGATAAGATTGGGATCTTAGATCTTTCCAAGTAGGGCATGTCAGGTGATGATAGGAGAGAAGGATTAGTTGCAAGCTGGATCTGAGCTCAGACTTGGGCATGAAGGAAACTGTCTCCCATGTGGTTTGGAAGAGTTAGGGGCTCCCTGTGCTGTTACGAACTTCCAAGGGTTTCATTCAAGGAAGGGTATAATGTTGGCATTAAACCATTCTTCGGACAGCTGAAGATGGTCCCCTTCTGTAGCCAGAAACACTAGCTGTCCTGCCTTGTCCATTTCCTTTAACCCCAAGCGGTCCTGCAGAAAGAAAGGCCTTAATTAATCAAGAGGATTATTAAAATTTTGGAGTAAAACAGTAAAGTAATGGAATGTTAACTTGAGGTATATTCTCAAAATGCAATTTGTCCCGAGCATTAAAATTGAGGTGTACTGTCAAAAATGCCAAAAAGGAAACTTTCCTCTAGTTTTTTCTAAGTATTAAAACTGTATATGCAATTGAGATTGTTTTGTACAAAGTTTTACATTGTGCTTTCTGAAAAGCTTCCCAGAGCTGGAAGACCACCTGTTAGTGGGCAAGCTATAGCCAAAACTACCTCAGAACATCACAGGTAAGTGGGACTGAGCAAAAGACAGGAGAACATTAGCTAGATAGCTTAAAACATCCAACATTTGGATAACAAACCTGGGACACTCATATCCTGCAATTGACAATGTCATCACCCATAGTCTCGGTGCCACAGAACAACCTCTGGTTGGGAAGATAAGCAGTTACAACAGTGCCAGAGTGATGCTTCTGCTGTGGCTGCCATCAGTTTTGAGTTTCACAATAAGGAAGTTCTTGGTTGTAATTTTTAAAACTTTTTTTTAAAAGTTTCTAGCTTCTCTTTCTTTTTACCTTACCCAAGCTGAGACACTAAATGTAAGAGAAAAGCCAAGAGAAGAGACAAATGGCCTCTGAAATTACTTGAAGGAATTCTAGTTAGATGACTTGTTCAAATGTACCACTTGTGCATTTTTTTAGTCTATCTCCAATATAAAATCCTTAAGAGTATGGAAGGCCCCAGAACCTGGAGGTGGTGAAATATTGCAACTTCTACTTGAGACAGGACCTCCTATTAAATAAAATTCACAACTCTAGTCCCATTCAACCTCCCGCAAGAGGAGTTCCCCTTGTCAGTGCCTAATTTAAAAACAACTTCATATCTATAAATGTTTTAAGGTAACACCCCTCTCTTCTATGTTTTTGTCATACATGAGAGCTTCCTGGATTTGGAGCAGACTGCACCTCAGCAAAGGCAGCCAGTTCTAAACCTTTTTTTATCAAAAGGAAGGAGTCAGAGGTGAAGTTTTTCTTGTTATTGCTTGAAAGCCTTGAGGTACAGGTCCTACCTGCAGGATGCAGCAGTTTTCTATAAATTAATGCCTGCTAAGCTAGAGCAACAATCAACAGCCTAAGAAGCCTTGCCCATGTCAGATACGAGTCAGGTGCTTCATGAGCTTGCAGTGCTCTGGGTGTACAGGACAGGGCTCTAGCACCAAAGAACCTAGCAGCTTCAGGGACCGGGAGCTGAAAAAGATAGCACCAACCTCCCAAGACGTCTCTTTCCCCAGTTACCTGTGTGTATAGGGTGGTCTCCTGTAAGGGAATGGTTTCCTTGGCTTGGCCACTTCTGTAAAATCCAAACCACTACAGGAGAGGAAGGAGAAATAAGGTCCAATCAGACACACAGCATGCACTGCCAAACTAATTTGAACTGGCTAGTAGCTAAGACTACCAACAAACTGAACATGACAAAGCTACAGCACGAAGGGAACATGGACAGGGCATGTCTTGAGTCATCTTTTTAAGGATAGATCCTGAGGGATGAATTAATCTTTCCAAAGAGCTTTCCACTTCCCAAGAATTTCTGCTTCCTACATTTATGGAGTAATAAATGTAAAAAATCCCTGTGCTGAACTCTAGACATTCGAGGATAAATTATATATAGTCTTGTTTTATATACAACAGGAATGTATAATCTTGTTTCCAAGATGCTCCCAGTCTGGGAAGGCACAGAAACAATTCAGTATTAAGCACAAGGGTCACAAAACTTTTTTGTAAAGGCCAAATACAAAATATTTAGGCTTTAAGGGCCATAGGGTTGCAACTACTCACTGCTGCCACTGTAACAAAAGCAGCCACAGACAATATATAAAAAAATGAGTAACACTGTGTTCCAATGAAACCTTATTTATGGACAATGAAATCTGAATTTCATAAAATTTTCACGTGTCAAAAGTCTTGATTTTTTTCCAACCATTTAAAAATGTGAAAACCATTCTTAGCTTGTGGGCCATATAAAAACAGGTAGCAGGCTGGATTTGGTCTGTGGGCCACAGTCTGCCAATCCCTGGTGGTTTGACATAATATGGTAAGTGTTCTAATAGAGGCTGATGAGTCTACAAAAGTGAGCAAATTCTGCTTGGAAGGGACATGGCATCCTGAAGGAAGTGACATGTGAGTTTTGCCATTGACAAATAGTGGCTTGTCAGGTGGAGAAGCCAGGGAAGGTCACTCTAGAGACAGAAAAGCATGAATGAACAAAGGCATACAAGACAAAAGGCACATGCTAAGTTTGAGGCATTACAGGTAGTACAGTATGGCTTGACCAAAGTGTATGAAGTGGGTAGTAAAGGGAGATTGGGCTGGAACTGGAAATACAGACTGAAGCCAGATCAAGGCAGACCTCAAACGCCAAGCTTAGGAATTTATAGACTGGCCTAGGAATTTATAGACCAAACATTTTTGGAGTTTTAGATCTCTGAAAACTGATTAAAACTATTGACCCTTCCCCAGAGTGCAACTGTATAATTCTGCATACAATTCTGGGGTGGGATAGGGGATTACAACCCTCGGTGTCCCATTTATGGACCTCAGGTGAAGAACCCTGTTCTACACAAAAGCCAGTAGAAAGGACTGAAGGTTTTTTCCCCAGCAGGCAGCTGTATTTTAATGCCATTTACTCCAATAGTCTCCTGGCATGTGGCCTAAGTAGTATCTTACCTCAGAATCTACAGGGTCCACAATGGAATCATTGAGGAATTTCACCATCACGAACTTCTTCAGCGCCATCAGGTTTTTCTTGTAGGACTCATTGACACCCTGGAAGAAAGGCCAGCAGCACCTCAGGGTCATTACCATTAGGTCCCAGCAGGGGGTTAAAGCCTTTCAGTGCTCTGGCCTCGCTGGCCCTGGGCCACCATGTTTCTTCCCCACGGGATTGTGCTGTTTTCCAGCTTCCTGCCCAGAACATACCTTGTACAGCCATCTCTTACCATCCTACCTGACTGACATACCACAACCATAGCGTCCAGGTGCAACCATGAATCTGTCACCACATAACCATTGGCATCCATCACACAGGCCAAAGGCTTCTCGTCAGAGAAAGCCAATGCAAAATAAACTGCAAATTCTGACTGGTTCTGCTATACTATTCTGTGTTGTTTTCTGTTTGTTTTGTTTTGTTTTTTTCCCATCAAATTTTTTGTTTAAAAACAAAAACAACCCCTCTCCCCTAAAAAAAAAACAAAAAAACCCCAAAGCCCTCCAGATGAGCCTAATACAAATTGAGCTATTTAGTTTACCACAACCTCCCAAACCACGCTCGCATCTGGGACATACTGAGTGCCCTCTAGAGTCTCTCTTCTAGGTAAATCTTTCTTCTGAGAAAACCTTCCTCGTTAAGATAGCAGCTATGAATTTCCACTTAGCCCAACCAGCAACCCAGCAACCTACTGAGCTTATCCTGCTGCTTCAACGCTGGGAAAGGTCAAGAACTTGAGGAAAGAAAACCAAGTGAATTTCAGCCTCCCTAAAAGGAACCAAATCTGACAGGTACTGCCTCCCAAAACACAGAACTTCTATTTCCCAGATTCTGCCCAGGATAGTTTGGGTGAAATGTCACTGCTGATTTGGTTATGATGACCTGAATAGAAAAAAGAATGCACAACTATGAGAGCCTGGTTTGGGTGCTTACCCTCTCCTGATTGATATCTGCCAAGAAGATGCTGTGGTTGCGATACACATCCTCCTTTATGGGGTCATGCCAGTATTCTGCTTGCACCAGGCTGCAGGAAGGAAAAGGAATGAAGGTGATCAAGCTGCATGTCAGCTGGCCTGCCTGCCTGGGGCATGCCCAGTGCAAAGGCCACCAAGACACTTAAAAAGGACAAAAGACCAAAGCCCCCAAGTCCCACACCTTGCCCTCTAGTAGGGAAGACAAGACTTGCACCTACAAAATGGTTCATCAACAAGACACCTTGTTGAGACAAGCACAAGCTATTCAGCATAGTACAGAAAGTATAAAAGATTTTGGAAAAGGGCTTACCAATATTTGGTTCTCCTACGGCACTGAGCTTTATCACACTTATCATGCCTTCCGGTCAGTCATGGTGGCACATGCTGTCCCCTCCCCTAACCCCCCCCATCCTGCAAGACTCAACTCAAACATCACCACCTCTGCCTCTTCCCCTCCATCCAGTCATCTATCGCATCAGTCATCCTGCTATCCTTGGACTGGGATGGAGGTCTAACTTGTCAGTCACAAAGCATTTACTACACTGTTGAGTGATGGTACCAGTTTTCAGTGTTCTAGTATGTTGTGCCATTTTCAAGTACAAAGGGCAAGTATTTGGTTGTTGTAATACTATTATTTCAGACGTAGATCAGCAGTTCTGTTCACACTTATTTATTCTCTCTCCAGTCTCTTTCCAATTCCCCTTCCCTTCCAGCCTCCATCCCTCCAAAAGGGGCACCTTTACCACAAGGCCTCCTGGAGAAAGAAGGAAATTAGAACATGAGTGGGGCTCTCTATCCTGGGTTGGAAGGGAGAGAAATCAGAATTTCTACAAGAGGAGCTCCCAGCCAGTGTGGAAGAGCTGCCCAGAGGTGGTGGTCTGGAAAGCTCCACTCAGCGGAGCGGGATGGCACCAAAGCCCAACGGCACCAGCTACATCAGAGAAGGCGGCAGCTCTCGTGCCCAGGAGCAGATAAGACTGAGGTTACAGGAAGCAGCAGTCTGACTGTCAGCAGTGAGAGTGACATTCTCTAATGTGTTTATAAATGTATCTGAAATCTTTTAAATGTTTAGTCTCTGACTTTTAAAAATTTGATGAACTCTGAACATTTATAAAATGCTGCTATTAGTACTAGTCTTGTCGTTGTGTTTTAGTATTGCTGTCACTTAAATGTGAGCCTGCTGGTTCCCTGTGTCCCCCCTAAGGACTAAGCTCTTTGGCGTAC
>RJWJ010017031.1:0-33610 GCA_004363605.1 Indri indri
TGAGGCACCGCGCCCGGCCGTCTCAGTTTTGATAATACTGTCGGACTCCTATAAAAATTATACATAGGTCAATTCAACATGGTGAAGATTAAATGAGAATGATGTAACTTAAAGCTTTTTAAAAGTATGTGCGGATATAAATTATTATTACAGTTTCTAAGATGAAAACAGGGAGTGTGAAGTATACAAAGGGAGAAATATTTCCTTCTCCCATGAAGCTTGGGACAGACACAGGTGATATTATCAACATAAAACCACAAAAAAAACCACAAAACACTGGCATATTACATTTCAACCTGCTCTGTACTACATCATATACTATCCTCTACGAGATTCCAATGTAGACAAATGGTAGAGAAAGCCAAAGTTCTAAACGGGGTAAGGGAGGCACACTTGAAAGAGAAAAAAAAAATCTTCCATACATTTTAATTTTTCTGCAAACTGTGAAAACCTCGCTACTACAAAGCAGTACAGAGTAATGGTTAAAAGTGCTGGCTCTGGAGGAGAAAGGACAGAGGTTTTAATCCCACTACACCACTGATCTTGCACAACTGTTAATAATTTCATTGCTCACTAGACCTTACTTTCCTTATCTGTACTCTGTTGACATATGGACTGAATGATGCAATGCAGAGTAAGCCCTGGAACATAAATTGGCATTTAATAAACGCTCAATAAATAACAGCTATTATTATTGTAATTGTTCTGGAGGGTTGAATGGGAGTCTGGCCCTCTCGGGAAACACCAACATTTTGAGAATCTCCCACACCCACTAAAAACCCTGTCCTGTTCATTTCTGACGACCCAGCACCCAGCAAAGCACAGGGCCGTGCAGAGTTACCTGAGACCTTCCGATCCATCACCTCCCTCTCAATCTGTTACAAAGACCGAGCTGAAGACAACAAAACAAAATGAACAGCAACAAAATCAGGCCGCCTCCTCCGACGGGTCTTTACTGTACTTTGGCGCTAGAGGGCTCTTCGAGCTTAATCTCTCGCCACATCCCAAATCCAATGCAAATGCACCCAGCTCAGAGTGAGCCCCCGGGAGGACTTCCGGACCGCGAAGAACGGCCCTCCTCCCCCAGCTCCAGGCTGCCACCTCAGGTGCCAGGCGACGGTTTCCATGGCAACACGATCCTCAGCCCCTGTAAAGGCTCCCGCAGGCTCACGGCGGAGGGAAGGCCCCCCAGAAGCCCTTGATTTACTCCAGACTTCAGCCCGGAGCCAAGAACCTACCTCTTTTCAAGCTTGCTCAGCCCCTTCCTGGAACCTCGACTCCCACCACGTATCTATTGCCAACGCAACTGGACTACACTTCCCAGACTGCTCTGAGCCTCTCTCTTTGCAGACCTCGTCTACCGCGAGCTTTATTTAGAGCCTCTTCCGAACATGCCCCTCGATGCGACTAGACTCTCTTACTACGACTCCCATCATGCTCCGCACTGCCATGGGCGCGGCGACGGCTCTGAGCTCACTTCCGGTCGGTGACGCAGTTCCGCTTTGCTGGGCGCGCGGTGGCCGGCCTGAAACCAAGAGGTCGGCTTTCGCCAGGGCTTGGCGGCTCCAGAGCCCAGCATGGCTTCCTCACGGGCCTCCTCCACGGTACAGAGCTCGGGGGCTCAGCTCACTGTGGCAGGGAGCGCGGGAGGGTTGGGTGTCCCTGCGGGAAGGGGCCGTTAGAGAACGGGCTAAGGCGGTGGGGGCTCAGGAGGAAGGCTGCGGTACTCGGTAGTGTCCTACAGAGCGTTTTCCTGATCCCCAAGCCCTTTCCTGTGCTGTAGCTCAATTGCACCTCTCCCACCACTGCCCCGAACGATAAACACCTCTTCCGACTGGTCCAAAAACAGTGCTCTGAAATGGGAAATGCCTTGGCCAAAATTGATGTCTTTGTCAGACCTCGAAATTACGAGGCCTCCTTTTGCCGCTTCATGTCTGAAAATGTTTGAAACGTATAGACTAGTAACTTTGTAACTTGCGCCCCCTTAGCACAGCTTTGGTTATTTCAGTTATCTTTGGTATTTCCCAGTGATGAGCAGCAATCCTGGAAGTATCATAAAACAAAGGAAGAGGCTGCACTTCCAACAGAATGGAGTAAAAACATGTTTGAAAGCAAACCTTTGATATAAAAGTCACCAAGAGAATGATACTAGTTTTATGAATCTCTTACTCCCTGTCTACCAAACTTAGGTGATTGAGGGACTGAAACATCCTCCCCCCAACCCCACAAATCAGTGAAAAACATCTTAGCTGGTGTCTAGCTTGTCTTTTCACTTGGGGAAGGAAATAGGATTGACGCTTGGGATGAGCTTCATCCTTTGGGGACGCCCAGTAAATTCGCTAAGATTAAGCCTTAGGTTAATCCAAGTCTTTGATATTTAGCAGGCAGCCAAAACTAAAGCACCTGATGACTTAGTCGCTCCTGTTGTGAAGAAACCACATATCTATTATGGAAGTTTGGAAGAGAAGGAGAGGGAGCGTCTGGCCAAAGGAGAGTCTGGGATTTTGGGAAAAGAAGGACTTAAAGCGGGAATTGAAGCAGGAAATATTAATATAACCTCTGGTAAGATGTAAATTGTGAGCCCATCTTTACCTTTGATGTTCCAATTTTCTGTAATGAATACCTTCCTAAACTTAAATATCACCCTTTTTGTAATGTCAAGAAATCTTGCAGGCCAGGCATGATGGCTCACACCTGTAATCCTAGCACTGTGGGAGGGTGAGGAGGGAGGATTGCCTGAGCCCAGGAGTTTGAGGCTACAGTGAGCTACGTACGCACTCCAGCCTGGGTGACAGAGGGAGACCCTGTCTCAAAAGAAAAAAAAAATCATTTCTTAAACTTGCATCTTTAGATCTTTGGAATCATCCAAAGAGTCTTTTTCTTACCACTTTTTGTACAGTTTTTCTTCCATGAATTAGTGATTTAACCAGAAATTTAGTGTGCATTTGGATTCAAATTGATTCCATTTGTCTTCTGGAGAATTAACATTGTTCTGGCATTGTTTTGGAGCTAGAGTGGGTCACAATATTCTCCCTTTTGAAGTTTTCCAATTATTTTTTACTCACAATGAGATATCGTTTCACGTTATAAAAGTAATAGTTATTTTTATTTTAAAAGATCTAACAGTATATGATTGTGTAAAGTAGAAAATCCTGTATTATTAATTGGGTGTCTGTATTTCTGATAATTTTAATGAAACTAAAAAAATATATAATTTTTTTCCATAAATGAAACCATGATATATAAATTGTTGTGTAACCTTCATTTTCACTTTATGCACTGTTGAGGATATCTTTCCATGTCTGTAATGAGAGGTCCACTGTATTTTTTAATTATAATTATACCTGTTTGTCATAAAAAATTCAAACAATATGGAAGGGTAGAAAACGAAAAGATTCCTCTGCAGAAAGGACATCTGTCAAGGTTTTTTTTCCCTTTCTACTCTTTTATTATTTTTTAAAAATTTTTTTTGTCAAGTTTCTTATTAATCTTTCCACACATCATTTTCTTTTAAACTTTTTATGCTGTTTTTTGGGTTTTTTTCCCAGACTATTACAGGGGTACAAATGTTTAGGTTACATATATTGCCTTTGCCCCACCTGGGTCTGTTTATGCTGTTTTTAAATATAACCACATCATCACCATACCTCTAATTTTTAATCCAAATGCTTATATTTGGTGTGGGTTTTAAAACTAGTTGCTAAATTACCCAAATGCATTAAAGTCATAGAAATCTCATTTTCATAGTAATTATTTCAAGATTACTAGTTAATGTTTGTTAAGTGTTCCTATACTGGGACTGTTTTAGAGAATAGCTTTGGCAATTGTTAAAATAACATTTCTATTTTATCTTCTGGATAGAAAGCCTAGCTAATGTATTCATTGAAGATATTCTGTACTCTTTCTGATCTCATCTAGGCTGTCTGTTTATATAGGTGTAAGATTGCCAAATGATAAAAAGAGGTGGCTTGAACCATTCTGCTGCCTTTTAAAGCTGGGTCATTTACGTTTATATGTTTGGCATAACTTAGTAAACTGAAAAACAGTAAATGGTATCTATAAAGTGTGTAATAGATTAGGCAGTAACCTTTCCCTAGGAGCATACACAGACTCCAGTTGTTAGAAATTATTTCATTCCCCCATTTGAAAAAATCTGCTGACTTTTTTTTTTTTTTTTAATAGGAGAAGTGTTTGAAATTGAGGAACACATCAGTGAGCGACAGGCAGAAGTATTGGCTGAGTTTGAAAGAAGGAAACGAGCCCGACAAATCAACGTTTCCACAGATGACTCAGAGGTCAAGGCTTGCCTTAGAGCCTTGGGGGAACCCATCACACTTTTTGGAGAGGGCCCTGCCGAAAGAAGAGAAAGGTGCCCTGTTTAAATATTTACTTTTTTCTTTATTAATCACAGAGTTCTTGTCCAAATTTCAGTTGATCTTTCAGTTGAAACTTTAATAGAATGTTTCAGATAGTATTAACAATATCTTAAGGTAGGTTTATATTGTTTAGCCCATAATCTGAGTCTTAGGCCAATTTTCATTCCACTACTGATTTTTCTTTATAGACTGTGAAGACGGTGCTGATATGCTCCCTTCCTCCCCTCCCCAACATGAAGTTTTGAGTTGGATAAACATTTCTTGTTGAGCTTTGAAAATTTAGACATCAAATGCATTCCATGTCAGTGGTGTAAGACATAATGATAAATGTTTTTTGGATATTATTGAAGAGGAGTACTGTCCTCAGATAGTACTCCTTTTGTGATTTTGAAGTTGCAAAGTCTCTTAGTGATGGGCTAGTTGTATACAATTATGAGGAGCCCCTCTTGGCTCTCTATCCACTGCCCCATCTCACCCCTTCATCATCAGGCTTCTTGGGAGGGTTTATATTTATTCTCTTGAAGTCCTTACCTGGAATTACTCTTCAACCTGCTGCAGACTGACCCCTACGACATTGAAATTGTTCTTTATTAAGGTCGTCAACGCATCTTTACTAAGAATAGCCCTAATGCACTGCAAACCACCTCTCCTTGAAATACTCCCTTTCCTTCACTCCCATAAGACCAAATGCTCTTGATTTTCCTCCCATCTATCTAGCTAATTCTTCTCACTTACCTTCTAAACCTTTTTTCCTGCCTAACCTTTACAGGCTGTCTTATCCTATACTCACCGTGGGTGATCAGATCTATTCCCATGGTATCATTTGCCAAGTATTGATAGATTCTGATGATTCCCAAATCTCTCTTTGTAGCCTAAATACCACATGGATACTTCAAACTGGAGACATCTAAATCGAAATCTGTTCCGCACCCCTTTCCTATTCTTGTACAATTCTAGGTTGAAAACCTTCCTCAGCTCCTTTATAATCCATCAGCAAAATATAGTCTATTCTACTTCTGAAATATACCTCCAATCTGTCCTTTTTGGTCTGTCTCCATTGCTTGCACATCTAGACTTGTGATAGCCCCAAACATGTTGCGTTAATTGCTTGCTTAAAATCCTAGAATGTCTCATTATACTTGGAGTGAAAAACTTCAATCATGGCCTGTAAGTTCTTCAACCCTGCCTTGTACCAGTCTTCCTCAATTTACTAGACTGGCCACATTGGCCCTGCTGGAATACTGTAGCTCTTTGTATGTCTTTCCACATAATTGTTCTCTTTTTTTTTTCTCTCTCTTGCCTTTTTAGAACTTTTATATTCTTTTGTTTCAGCATAAATGCCACCTATTCAAAGAAGCCGTTCTTTACACCTGACCTCTTGCAAAGTAAGCCCCTCCATTATTCTCTGTCATAGCATGTTATTTTCTTATACTTTTTTATTATTTATTGTTTGCTTTTTCCATTAGCAAAGTCTATTTTATTCCTTAACATGCCCCTTAACTTGAATGTTTTGAATCACTACCACCACTGTGTTAATTCAAGTCCACCTTTATGACTGAGGATTCCTACAACAGTATACTGTCTGATTTCCATGCCTTTATTCTTTCCTTTTTATCCGTTCTCCATACTTCCTCAGAGATATTTTCAAATGTAAACCCTCCTTAGCATGGCTTTAGCAGCTGTTGGTGACCCGGCCCCTTCTTAGATTTCTAGCCTTATTCCTCCCCAGTCTTCCTCTTGTACTCCACGCTCTAGCCATACTGAGCTATTTGTGATTCCAAGTTCAACATGTTTTTCTAACCTCCAGACCTTTACTTTTGTTTAACACACTGCCTCAACTATCATTTTCCCATTCTTGATCCCTTGACCTCACTAATGAGGACTCAATTTAGGTAACACTTTTTCTATGAACCTTTCCCTGATCCTCTAGCACTCTGTGCTTGCTGCTGCCATGATACTTAATATAATGCACTATAGTTCCCTGGCACTTTCATCTTCCCCCCAGGACTATGGTACTTGAAATCAAGAACCGATTCTTAGTCATTGTGATATACTTAGTTCCTGAGTCAGTATCCAGCACATTGTGGCATTGAGTGAAGGTTGGCTGTCTTTACAGACCAGGTGGTGGCAGTGTGGGGGCTAGTCGACTCTAAACTGGAAAGGGTAATTGCTTATAGTTCAGTTTAAGGAATTGTCAAATAAAGAAGATTGAGTGAAAGAAATCACACTGGAAATTTAAGCATGCCCACTTGACTCTTACAGAAGTTTGCTAAGGATTTGAATGGTGAGAGAATAGTGGAAGCATGCTCCCATTGAAGATGTACTTTTTTACAATCTTATCTCAATAATGTTTAAATTGTTTGTTTGTTACAGGTTAAGAAATATCCTCTCAGTGGTTGGTACCGATGCCTTAAAAAAGACCAAGAAGGATGATGAGAAATCTAAGAAGTCCAAAGAAGAGGTAGAATGTCTTTGGCTTCGCAATATAAACGTGAAGGAGATGAGGGAATAGTTCTCTCATTTTCTGCTTTCAATGGTTTGTTTTCCTAGCATGAGGGGGAAAATGTCTTTGAAGGCGCTACTGTTCAGGAACACTTGTTGGCAATAGTTTGTACTTCCTGTGTAGGTATGAATGTAGCTAAGTAAGCTTTCCAGTCATGAAAGAATCATCACATTCCTGGTGTAACTTAACAAGGAACCAGAAACTATCTAAAAGACATCAGAAAAAAATACAGTAGAAAGCACATATGCCTGACATTATCCTATTATCAGACTAATTCACCTTCTCTCTGGGCAATTATGATAGAGAATTGTCAGCCGTGGGAGAGGCAGAAATGCTTCAAACTCAACATTTCTACTCTTAATTTTCCTTTCAGTATCAGCAAACCTGGTACCACGAAGGACCAAACAGCTTGAAGGTGGCTAGACTGTGGATTGCTAATTATTCACTGCCTAGGTAAGGAGAAGAAAGAAGCATATTTTTTGTTTGTTTCATCTCAGCGACTGAGGGTCTGCTTTATAATGATTGAGGTTGTTAAATGAAATTGAGTGAGATACATGTGTGGGCCCTTGTTTACAACCCATGTACTTACAGTAGTGTTTTTTCTGTGTCACAGGGCAATGAAACGCTTGGAAGAGGCTCGTCTCCATAAAGAGATTCCTGAGACAACTAGAACCTCCCAGATGCAGGAGCTGCACAAATCTCTGCGGGTAAGATACTCTCAGTGATTGCCCAATATTTAAAGTTTCTTAATATTTATTAGATTTTCCTATTTGGGCACTTCTGGAAGGTAAAGGTAGCTATTATTATTCCCCCCACCGAGCTGTTGTGTTAGGAAAGGAGCCATCAGTTAAGGTGGCAGGAAGCTACTATGCTTTCTACTAACCAGAGGCCAATGGTTCTACTCTTCAATTCTCCCTTTTAGTATGTCAGAGGTGTGCTTTAGATTTCTCCAGGCTTTTCTGTTTGTATTTAGCTGACATAGAAGCTAGTGATACTAAGGCTATAGAAAACAGCATGCTGGAGTTTCAGATAAGCCTTGACTCCATTTATTAATATAATTGTGTCCTAACAGCAACAAAAAAAACTATAGAAGAATCTTGGGGTGGTTTAAAATGGAAGTTGCCTTTTTTTTTTTTTTAAATGATAGAAAAGCCTCAGAACTCTTGGATTAACCTATTACTATCAATGATCACCATTTGTCCTTTTTTTTCTCTTTTGAAGTCTTTGAATAATTTCTGCAGTCAGATTGGGGATGATCGGCCTATCTCCTACTGTCACTTTAGTCCCAATTCCAAGATGCTGGCCACAGCTTGTTGGTAAGTTCCATTTTAAAGTGACATTTTTTCCTAAATGGGTGATAAGTTCAGGAAAAAATTAGCATTTGTCTTAGATGTCTATTTCTATGTTCTTTTCCTCCACTTCTCATGATCACAGATGCTCGTGTTCTGCCCACTGTATGATACGGTATAGCCTTTGTTTAACACATTAACTGCCATGTGAGTTGTATTTAACTCACAAGAGTTTTGAGCCCAGAGCCTCGTGAAGCATATGTAACTCTTGTCTCTTCACCTTGGGAGCCACGAGAACTGTTTTTCAAGTTGCATATAATTGACACACAGAAAACAATAAAAACAAATTTTTCATTAAGTTATAAAGGATCATTTTGTTTTCAAAGTTTTTATTCTGTTTTCGTAATAAAACATCGTGGCCCCAAGGAAAAATTTTTTGTTCTGCTGTGGCAGTCAATGTGTTAACCGTTCTTACTGTTTACCAGGGACCCCAGAGATCCATGACATGTATCAGTCTGTCTCGTTCTTGACACTTGTGTTTTGGAGCAGCTCATAGAGTTAGTTATAGACCCAACTAGTATCCACACCTCAATATAGCTTTTCCTTTTCAGTTATGTGACCTAGCTAAGATACTTAATTCCTGTAAGCCTCAGTGTCCTTACCAATAAGATGGGGTGAGACAGTGTTTGTAAAGCATTTTGTCTTGGTAGTACCTGTAGTGCTAAGCACCGAGTAAACATTAATTACCGTTTATCTTTATTTTGTTTTCTGCTTACCACCATATATGCAGAAAACTCTTAGGATGTGGTAGCTTTGTTGTTTGTTTTATTTTGGTTTTGTTTTTTTGTGGGACATGGCTGTTTAGTGAAAGAGAAAACTTACATTGAATGCACAGGAACTGCTTGACTAGGCAGAAATTAAGACTGGTTCAGGAGAAGGCCAAGAAACTAAACCCCAGTTACTTTAAATATAAAATAGAAATTCCTGCCTATCTACTTCACAGGTCTGTTACAAAGATCATTTGAGGAAATAGATATAAAAGTAATTTGTTGGCCGGGCGCGGTGGCTCACACCTGTAATCCTAGCACTCTGGGAGGCCGAGGTGGGTGGATCGCTCAAGGTCAGGAGTTTGAGACCAGCCTGAACAAGAGCGAGTCTCTACTGAAAAATAGAAAGAAATGATCTGGACAACTAAAAAAATATATATATATAGAAAAAATTAGCCAGGCATGGTAGCACATACCTGTATTTACAGCTGCTCGGGAGGCTGAGGCAGAAGGATTGCTTGAGCCCAGGAGTTTGAGGTTGCTGTGAGCTAGGCTGATGCCACAGCACTCTAGCCAGGGCAACAGAGCCAGACTCTGTCTCAAAAAAAAAAAAAAAAAAAAAAGTAATTTGTTGGAAAATTTCCAAAATAAAAGGTCTTTAAAAAATTTAAGTTCTTTGTAAGTGGCAAAATGCTATTCATATTTAAGGAGATGGTGTCATTATTAATATTATTCTTATTCAATAGTTTAATTTGTCCTACCTTCCCTCACAAATTGATCTAAAAGTTAAGGAGAATAGCAGCTTGTGCAGTGTTAATTACACTGTAGTAGAGGCCTCTGGTCGCTTTCAGCCTGGCTGTAACCTTTTCTTCTATAACCCTTCAAATTATAATGCTTTTATTTATTTTTTTCTGTCAGCCACTGTAATGTTTATTGGGGGTGAGAAAAGATTGTCCTTTAGTAATGTTACCAAGGTACCTTTTCCTTCCCAGACCAACCCTGGCTGAGATGCTTTCCTTTATATTTGATAGGAGTGGGCTTTGCAAGCTCTGGTCTGTTCCTGATTGCAACCTCCTTCACACTCTTCGAGGTAAGTTAGAGTTTCGTATAAATCTCTGTCTTTTCCTGGGGTGAGCTCTGTTACGCCATAAACTCTTCCTGATACTCAGACTCAGTACACACAACATTAATTCTTGATTTGATTTGACTTGGTTTTCTCTGGCTGCAAGGCTGGAATATAATGACTTTCATACACATCCACTTTTCTCTCATGTCCAGTCACACCCTGGCACTTTATAATCCATAAACCAAAAAAACAAAAAGTTTATTTCTGTTTTGCTTTTTTAAATAGTAGCTTACATTGAAATAGTTTATTTTTCAATAGTTGAATAGTCACTTTAATACTCTGTATGTCCACATGTTTTCTAATGTATGCTTATCTGTATTATTCATCATAGTCTGTATTTGTACACAGGTTATAAGGTGGTGGGAGCCCTTTAATTTTTATCTTTTACACTCTTTTAGGCCATAACACAAATGTAGGAGCTATTGTATTCCATCCCAAATCCACTGTCTCCTTGGACCAAAAAGATGTCAACCTGGCTTCATGTGCTGCTGATGGCTCTGTGAAGCTTTGGAGTCTTGACAGGTGAATATTACTGTGCTATGATCCATACTGCCATCACTAAAGTAGTTAGTGGATTGGTTGGCTTTCAGGACCTCAGGGTTAATGCGAGAGATGCTCTAAGAGTCACGGTAACTTAGTGTGAAAATAAAGTGGAGGATTTCTTTCTTAGACCTTTTCTCACTGGAGGAGTTGTGCCGTGTTTTTCTTGACTGTTAACTTTGGACCTTGATTTTTGCCTCCAGCCTGGTGGCCACTGTTTCTCAGCTCCATTTATTCCAGAAAGATCTAAACTACCTCCTACACAGTAGAGGTAGATTGTCTGAAGATAATATTCTTGGCAGCCTGTTGGTTTTTGGTAAACAGCCATAGGGGAGAAGAAAGTGAGTTTCTGTCTAGCACTATTGCCAAGGAAGTGATGTCTCCTCCCAATAGCGTCATCTTTTACCTAGATTATATTTCCCAACTACAGCAATTTTTTTTAATGTGGTTATGATTATTGTTTACCGAAAATTTTGGAAGAACCTTGTTGGCTAAAAGACATCTGAATTTAATTGCTTAGTTTTCTTTCTTTGGGAAAACATATAAAGGTTTTTATTCCAAAAATGTTGTAAAGAGCTAATTAGTGTCTACAGTCTTTGCCAGACAGGGTCTCACCTATGAGCACAGCAAGTTTTAATTGGCTTTGGTAATACTTAGCAATATTTATTCCCCTGGGGCTTTGGTTCTGTGTATGCACATTGACAAAGTTCCCTTTTTAATTGCCCTCTTTAGGGTTCATGTTTATTTCCTTTTTGTTATAACAGTTTCAGATCTTCTTTCTGTGATTGATGATTAGCAGAATTTAATGGCCACCAAAATGAGACTAAGCCTCTGTCTATTTAGAAGTTCCTTTTCCCATTTGGATTTTTGAACAGGCCTAAATTTAAGAAAGATTTATCTGTAATCCACTTGTACCAAAACTAACTGATTTCTGTATGCTCACATCTCTACCAAAGTATATTTTCTTTCTAGAATCCAGGCACTCCTTTGGTGCAGAGTGACTATTTTGATTATCAGGCTAACGTATTTTTTATTTATCTCTAATCCTAATGGTGTGCCATTTAAGATTAAGAGTTTATTAACACAGCGAATTGAGGTAGAAAGCCAGTGTTTATCAAAGTGCTGTGGGCAGTTGTGCACTGTGAGCACATGAAATAGTCTCAAATCTTTTAAAACCTTAGGAAGTGGCTTAGGTTATTGTTAGCGCTAAAGGTTTAACAAATTCCAAGTATAGTTACAATTTAGCTCCTCAGATTGTACAGAATGAGTATATCTGCACAACCGTTAATAAACTTAATGAATATTTACGTGTCTATAGAATCATTTACTTGCATATGTTTGGTTCCTTTTAAGTGATGAACCGGTGGCAGATATTGAAGGCCACACAGTGCGTGTGGCCCGGGTAATGTGGCATCCATCAGGGCGTTTCCTGGGCACCACCTGGTAAGCCATCCTATTGTTGTTTTATCCGTATAGGCCTGTGGCATCTTGTTAACCCTTTATGACTACCTACCAGGTAAAGTTTTAGAGCAGAGATCTTCAAGTAGGATTTTCTTGGCCTGCCGTGAATTGGAATCAGGAGAGAGTGTTTAATATAGTTAGGGTTAAGTGTATTTGCTTTTAAATTGTAATTAATCTGAAATTTCAAAGTCACTAATTGCCAGAAAACTAGGATTTTTACTCTTTCTTCTCTTTCTTGACCAGTGTGTAGTTTTTTGCTATACATTGTATTACAATCTCTCTGCCAACAAATCAGTCTCCCTTTCTGGTTCTATAAGTTCATTGAGGCCAGAATCTGTTAAAGAACTTTTTCATTGAGACATACCGTGGAATGGATTTACTGAAGTGTACAATTCTGTCATTCTTTACAAATGCATAACACCATGTGACCCACACCCCTGTCAATACAGAAAACATTTCTGGCACCCCAGAGAGTTCCTGCATTCCCCTTCCCAGTCAACCCCCCTGCTAAAGCAATCACTGATCTGATTTCTATCACCATAAGTTCATTCTGTCTCTTCATACTGTATGAATTCATTTGCATTTGGCTTCTATTACTGCACGTAACATTTTAAGATTCATTCGTGTTGTTGCATATATCAGTAGTACCTTTTTAGTGCTGAGGATTATTTGATTTGATTGTATGACTGTGCCACAGTTTATCCATTCTCCTGTTGATGTACACTTTTGGCTGTGTCCAGGTTTTGGCTAGTCAGAATAAAGCCGCTATAAATATTCTGGTACAGGGATTTTTGTGGACATATGTTTGTTTGTTTGTTTTTGAGACAGAGTCTCACTGCCCTGGCTAGAGTGCAGTGGCACTATTATAGCTCACTGCATCCTCAAACTCCTGGGCTCAAGCGATCCTCCTGCCTCAGCCTCCTGAGTAGCTGGGAGTATGGGACTATAGGCACATACCACAGTCCTGGCTAAGTTTTCTGTTTTTTTAGGGATGGGGTCTCCTTCTTGCTCAGCCTGGTCTTGAACTCCTGACCTCAAGTGACCCTCCAGCATCAGCCTCCCAGAGTGCTAGGATTACAGGAGAGAGCCACCGTGCCTAGCCATTTTTGTTTTGTTTTTTTTTTTCTTTCCTTTTAAACTTCCAGGTAATTTTCCAAAGTGGTTGTACCATTTTACATTCCCAGAGTTCTGGTTACTTCACATCCTTGTTAACATTTTGTGTTGTCAGTCTTACTGTTTTGTCCAGTCTAGCAGATGTGTAGTGGTAGCTCATAGTTTTAATTCTTACCCTGACGATCGTTGGTGTTGAGTACTTTGTCATATGCGTATTGACCATTTGCATATCCTCTTTATGCAATGTGCATGTGCTTTGCCCATTTTTTTTTAGTTTCTCTTTTGTCTTTATTTCTATGTGCATAGCCAATTCCACCACCATGTATTGAAGAGACTTTCCTTTCCCTGTTGAAATTGTTTTAGTGCCCTCGTTGAAAATCATTTGACTGTGTATGTGTGGGTCTGTTTCTGTGCTCTCTGTTCTGTTCCATTCATCTATTTGTGATTGATTTTTATATCCCCAACATCTAATTTAGGCCCTAGTACAAGTATAAATGCTCAATGAATGAAGGGACATAACAGTGGAATGGAGGAAGAAAGATGGCCACAGAATCATTGCTGGGCCATTCATAGGGAATTCTGTTCTTAAAATAGCCCCTGGAGAAGGTTTACAGCAAGTCCATGGTTTCCTGCTTAGCACCTAAGACAGATATGCTTAGTTGTTGAGGCATTATTTATGCCAGAAAGGAATTTCCTGTTAATGTGATTATATGAATCAATCATATCAACTTCAGCTACAATTATTCGTAGTACCTAATACATTTTAGAAACTGAATAAATACCTGATGGTTGATTATTAGTGTGATTTGTTTTTAGCTATGACCGTTCATGGCGCTTATGGGATTTGGAGGCTCAGGAGGAGATCCTGCATCAGGAAGGCCACAGCATGGGTGTGTATGACATCGCCTTCCATCAAGACGGCTCTTTGGCTGGCACTGGGTAAGGCTTCTTCCGCATAGCTGGGTATCTCAGTAGTCTCACCTCTTATGTATTTCTGCTTCCATAGAGAACTGGATTCAAAGTGTTCATTTATAAATTGTTTTATCAGGGGACTGGATGCATTTGGTCGAGTTTGGGACCTACGCACAGGACGTTGTATCATGTTCCTAGAAGGCCACCTGAAGGAAATCTATGGAATAAATTTCTCCCCAAATGGGTAAAATAAACTCACTGACAGAGAGGTGGAAAGGGTTCTTGGTAAGAAAGTACTTGATTTCTAACTTCGATAATGCATCTAATCCACAGCTACCACATTGCAACTGGCAGTGGTGACAACACCTGCAAAGTGTGGGACCTTCGACAGCGGCGTTGCATCTATACCATCCCTGCCCATCAGAACTTAGTGACCGGTGTCAAGTTTGAGCGTAAGCTTTCCTTCTGTTTTAGGCCCTAAGTAACAGACACACAGGGATTGTGCTTCCAGGAAATGTAGGCCAGGCTTTAGTTTTACTGAGAAGTGGAAGAGGAGAGAATTTGACCTCTATTAAAGGAGCAAATTGTAATTTCCTTCCCTTAGCCATGCCCTTAGGGAGAACTATGGTAAAGCATGCTGCTTGTTGCCAGGAAGTAAAGAAGACTTCCTCGAATGTTTTGCTTCAGTCTTTCCTCCATGGACGTTCTAAGCACTGAATCCTTAATATTCTGAACAGATTGTCTATCAGGGAAAGAGCCAAAAGACGTTAACAATGTTATTTGTTCCCTTAAGTCACCTGTGGTTGTCACCTTTTCCTGGAGGCCTAGTAGGAATATAGAATCAGTGTTGGGCTTTTCTAAATGTAGAAATGACTCTTTTTTGAAATATGTTTTTGCAGATTTTCGTGCTTTTGTTTTCTTATGCTCTTTTGAATATTCGAATTCCTCAAGCCATTCCCCTTCTCTTCTCCTATAGCCATCCATGGGAACTTCTTGCTCACTGGTGCCTATGATAATACAGCCAAGATCTGGACCCACCCAGGCTGGTCCCCACTGAAGACTCTGGCTGGCCACGAAGGCAAAGTGATGGGCTTAGACATTTCTTCTGATGGGCAGCTCATAGCCACGTGCTCATATGACAGGACCTTCAAGCTCTGGATGGCTGAGTAGGCAAGACCGTGGAAAAAGGACTCTAACATCACGCACTCCCTTAGGAGCCATTTTCCTCGACAGAAAAGAATTGTTTAGTTCTATCATGTTTTATGCCAATTACCACGTATAGACCTGCAATAGAATTGGATTTCCACGTCAGTCCCCACTCCAGGCAGGCAGCCCAGTCTCTAGGTGATGGGGAGCCCCTTTCATGGTTGAAAATTTAATTCTCCTCTTCAGGCCTTGCCACGAACTGTGTAGACATTGTTTTTATTAATCCTTTGTTTGAATGCCGTATAGCCTCCCTCCTCACAGCACTCAGGATTGTGACTGACTCTTTCTGTTTTTAATTCTGAAAACTTGGCTTTCCGTAACGTGGTACATGCTTCGGGAAGGACTACATGTGACCCACAGAACCAGGTGGCAGGACTGAAGCCCTCGAGTAAAGAGGAGAGGCACACATCAGCACTCGTTGATTCAACAGTGCCTGGCAGCGAGCACCTTTCCTCGCCCTCGAGAGTGGGAGGTGAAGCAGTAGACCACAGCTATGCTGATGGTCATGCAGTGAAGATGATTCTACTTCTTGCTATTGATTTCACTTGGAATGCTGACTGCATCAGGAAGCATCGGGAAACTCAGAACTGTACATTCGCCTCCTCAGAAAATGCCTTCCATTTTGGTTTGAAGTTGGCATCCTTCGTGTTACCCTAAAGCAAGGCCGTTGTGTCAGGACTCAAATTTTTAGAAAGTGAACACGATATCTCTGTTGTACAACCTTCTTTTCTGTTGGTTGTTTAATGTATTTCATGTATTAAAATGTACTTCATCTTGAGGTAACTGGAAAAAATCCCTAATAGGTATTCCTAGGCATAAACCTTTTCTTTTTTTCTTTATTACACATTTGCTAAGAGAAAAATCCTATTATAAAAACTATCCTTTAAAGAATTATTTTCTATAGTTAAGCATTTTCTGAACCCCAGCTGTTGATCCATAGAAGTCCCTTTTTTTGGTTTGGAATGTAACAGATGATCTCAAATACAGATTACTTCAATTTCTGTCTCCTTAGTAAGCACTGTTAACAATTTTTTTAAATAGAGGACTGTTTGCATTGTGGGCCAGACCACCTGTGAGCTATATCTTGAGTCTGTAATTCTTATTCACTGGTTATGCATCTCTGAGCTCTAAAATTAACAGTAAATTCACACAAAAAGATAGAAATTTGGAAGAAGAGGCTTGTCTACAGAGGAGACATTAAAGAAAGGCTTGTACAGGCCAGGTGCGGTGGCTCACACCTGTAATCCTAGCACTGCAGGAAGCCAAGGCAGTGGATCGTTTGAGCTCAGGAGTTCCAGACCAGCCTAAGCAAGAGCAAGACCCCATCTCTACTAAAAATACAAAGAAATTAGTTGGACAACTAAAAATATTTAGAAAAATCTAGCCGGACATGGTGGCGTGTGCCTATAGTCCCAGCTGCTCAGGAGGCTGAGGCAGAAGGATTGCTCGAGCCCAGGAGTTTGAGGTTGCTGTGAGCTAGGCTGACGCCATGACGCCACGGCACTCTAGCCCGAGCAACAGAGCAAGACTCTGTCTCAAAAAAAAAAAAAAGGCTTATACAATGAATGTTCAGAACTCTTTTCATTTGCTATTCGAGAGAGGTTGAGAATGGCTTTGTTCAGTGCTATTCTGTAAATTGTGAATGTGTGACATACAGCTAAATGTACTGTTTTTAGTCTGAGTTCAGTTATAACCAAATAGTTACATTTCCCATGTAGTTAAGCTTATGAATTATAAAGTCTACCCTCTTGGGCACTTCGCTGTTGTTTAGGTATTACTGAGTTCTATTTCCTTAATAGTTTGCCATGAAAAGAAGGTATTTTTCATTACCACCTTTGTAGCATGTGTAAAATAATCAAGAACATTGGTGTATTAGCATGCAGTTTGGATATAGTGTGCTAACAGGTTTTCAGTTTCTCAAATTTAAATTTTACCATTAGTTCCCTTAGACTTGTTTATTTGTTTTTTGGTGGTTGGAAGAGGTAGCAGTTAGGTAAAAACATTTCATCTAAGATTTGGCAGAACAAATATCTTGTGGAATATCCATTCCTTCACAGGAAATAAATATCATTGTAAGAAGGTGGTTAGTGAAGCACAAAGCCAGGGGTGGCATTTCATGAAAATGACAAGATAAACATCATAGCCACCACCATAGCCTGCCTGTGTACCAGGCACAGTCAGAATCTCATTTAATCCTCACAGTCTTAAGAGTTTATTATTCCCTTTTTACAAATAAAACTGTGGCTCAAAGAAATTAAGTAACTTAAGGTTTCCAGCTAGTAAGTGGTGGAGGCTGAGTTTGAACCCTGGTTGGTCTGACCGTTTGTGACCTTAAAGAGATTTCACAGGGCTTTCTTGAGTATGTTGGCCACACTGCAGCCAGCATGGCCTGTATCTTGTACAAAGTCTGAGCTTTTTAACCACTCCACTTTTATACTGCCTTTTTGACAAGTCACTTCAGTTCTGACTTCATGTCAAGTGGGGTTAAGATAACTTCCCACTTATTCATGAACTCAAGAGGATCCTATTTGTGCTATTCAGTAGGGTAACTATTTGCATTCTGGGCTAGGTGATATTTCATCATGTGGACCTGAAGCATCGCAGTAGGTCTAAGCAGCTCAGACTGGGCACTAAATGCCAGCTGCACAACCCACCCCCTTCCCTGAGAACTAAAGATGCTCCTATGGGAAATGCCACATGCCCCCTAGGAGGATGGGACTGGCCCAAGGTTAGAACAACTGAATGTGAAAATAGAAGACACTAATATTAAGTGTGGTTTGGCCCTCCATATCTATAGGTTCTGCATCCTTGGAGTCAACCAACCACAGGTCAAAAATATTCAAAAAAATCGGGCTGTAGTGAACCTTTAGACTTTTCTTGTCATTACTTCCTAAACAATGCAGTGTAACTACATATCATTTACATTGTGTTAGGGTAGGTATTATAAGTAGTCTAGAGATGATTTAAAGTACCTGGGAGAATTGCATAGGTCATAGGCAAATACTGCACCATTTTATATCAGGGACTTGAGCATCCTCAGATTTTGGAATCCGAGGGAGATCCTGGATCCACCAATCCTCTGTGGATACCGAGGGACAACTGTATATCCTTCCCTATCCAGACAATGTCAAACCCATGTCTTTTCTTATTTGGATGTTGCATCAACCACTCCAAGAATATAAATTCTATTTTGCCTGAAGGGGCTCCACCACTTACTCGTTGGGTGACCTTGAACAAAGTAGCTAAATTAGTAGCAGGCCTTAGAGCCTTCTGCAAGCGTTCCTTCCTCGGCTTCCCCGACTCCTCTCCCTGTCCTCTCTCTTCTCCGCAGCTCAGAGAACATGGTGAGATCATTGCCTAACTTACCTGCTCCAAGGTTAGGGAACAAAGATGTGTAAAGAAATGAAGTCAGTGGGGAGGGGTGGAGTCCCAGCTTCAGAGTAATTATCTTTGATGGCGCAACTGTAGAGGTAGTTGCTTGTCCCCTGACGGGAAATGTTGGCAGCTTTCCAATTTTGTAATGGAGAATTTTTCTTCACATTGGGGCTTAAAACTGTTTGCTTTTACTAAATGTGAAATATGTCTTGGCTCTCTTAGAATGTCTTCTACATTAAGACCCCTAAGGGGAAATGATAGAAGCTAGTTCCATTAAACTCATAACATTATCTACAGCAAATAAAACCAACTCAGGTTCTGTCCTCTGAAAGTTTATTCTACAAATTAAAAAAAAAAATTCAAAATACTATCTTTTCATAATTTTGATGGTGTTTTATCCACTTTGAGATTGTTTCAGAGCCCTGAGCCACCAGGCAAGTTTAAAACTAGGGAAGCAGAAATCAGGTTTTAGACACTGCAAGGTGGCAACCTGTCAAGCAACAGCCTGAGCCTCCAAATTCTATCTCATTTCCTTGGTTCCCGAATTTTATTGTGTAAAGTGAAAACCAATGTCCCCTCTCCCTACTATGGCCTGGGATGGGAACTAAGGCTTCCCCTCTATCCAGCTGTCTTACTTCTTGAGGGCAGAATTACAGGGCTTGGGGGAGGGGTGTCAGAGCTCTCACCTTATCCATTCTAATCAGGGCCTCTGCCCCTGCCAGGAGGAATACCAACCTATTCCTCCAAATCCCAGATTTCTCCTAATCCACTGATTTTGGCTTCTTTTGCCTTTAGATTTTTATACTCCTAACACTCCATGAACTTCATGCTGGCAAGAGATTGTCTTGTATAAGAAGCAGCTGAATGAACGTGCCTTCCCTGCTGGTAAGGGCCATCTGCCACCCCTGGAAAATCTCACTTTTCTCTTCCCTTAGTCCTGGCACTCAGCACCAGCCCAGGAAATGGTTGTAGAATGAATAAATGAATGCATTCATGAATGCAGAACATCTTTACTGTGACTGGTGGCAAAACATCCAAAGAGAAAGGGGGAAAGGGGAAAACAAACACATTCACTCACAGAATTGAAGCTCACTTTCCAAATTTTTTAGCAACCCTTAGTAAAAAATCACAACTCAAAAAAATATGAACTGAGTCCAAAACAGCTCCAGTGAGAAACAACTTGCTGTTTAGGTTCCTGGATACCATTGTCCAGCCCTTTGCACAACTTGCTGTGTAGCTCTGTAGTCATAGAACTGCTTCTCTGCCCTTCCATGACCCCGCGATTCACACCCAGAGGTCTCGCCACATCCCCCAGCCCTTCAGCTTTTGTTGTTTCCTCGTTGTATTAGGCCCCTCTCTGGTCCCAGAAGCAAACACATGGCCCAACCGATCCCTGGATTGTGAATGAACAGTACGACAAAGCAAGACGACACCAAACGAGGCTTTGCAGTCCCCAAACCCAGCAGCAACTGAGAAGGGCTTGTTTCCTTGTCAGGGAGCAGAGTGCTCACCCCACACCCCAAAGGAACTGCTTGGTCCAGAAGACGGAGAAGATGAGCAACAGAGTGACACTGAGGATTGCAGCCATCAGGTAGGCAAAGATCCGGAACTGGGGGTCGTGGAAACACTCGCTCAGAGAGTAGTGGCTGGAGATAGGGATGGGCATAGGCACGGTGACAGGGACTGTGTCCTGGGGGGGCCCAGCCTGGCTCCCAGGCTCAGGGCCCAGGTCCAGTGTGTAGACCCGGGGCTGGCGCAGGAAGTAGCGGCTCTTGGGCTGGTCCTTGAGACAGAGCTGACGGCCTTCCAGGATGATGTGGTGTGGCTCCAGGCGGAGCAGGGTGAGCATGGCAGTGTCCGTGGGCAAGTCAGTGACAGGCTGCCCCGAGGCCAGCACAGTGGGCTGGCGACAGAGTGGGCACAGCAAGCGGCGCCGGGCAGGAGTCACCAGGCTGAGGTGGGCCAGGCATTCCACGCAGAAGGAGTGGCAGCAGTCCAGCACTTTGGGGGTGTGGAACGTGTTGTTGAAGGGGTTCCAGCAGACAGGGCACTCAGCCTCCAGCTGCCGGCCCTGCTGCTCCGCCATCCTCACCTGAGTGCTGGGGGGCTCCCAGGAGATGTCCTGGCAGAGAGGGGAAGGAGCAAAGGAACACCCATTAAGTCCTGTCCCTGTGCCTGGCCTGAGGCTAAGGGTTCTGCGGGTTTTAAAAGGTATTGTCACCCACGTTTTACAGATGAAGAAACTCAGGTTCAAAAGCACTTTGTTCCAGATCACCCAGTTCCTAAGCCATCGCGTTAGGTCTGATGTTCCCACAGCCTCCCCTGTATCAGGGCAAAGGCCTGGGCCACCCCTCCCCACGGCATCTGAGTGAGCTGGCGTTGGAGGGAACTGCACGCTGGGCTTTGGGGATAGATAAAAATACTCCTTAGCTCAGTGTTTGCCCTTGGCTGCCCTGCATTGGGCAGGGGGGTGGTAAGCCACAGTCAGTGGTTGTTGCTAGAGGACAAGTATTTCCTTCCCCACTACCTCAAATCCCTGACTAGTGCAGAGACGGGCTTTGAGAATTCCCTTTTCTGCCCCTCCTCTGGGGACAAATGCCAGGTCCTCTTTCCTCTTCCTCTTGGGCTAGGGGGCCAACCTTCCAGAGCCTACTCACCCAGTCTTTGGCCTGGCAAGAGGGCCCCTGGTAAGGCTTTTCTCCCTGACCTGGAAGCCCTGGAGAGGCTCCCCTGCCCAGGTCCCCAGATCAGCCCTTCCAGAGCCTCTTCCCAATAATACTCGGCCTCCCCTGGCTGCTCCTCCCGCCCTTTGTCCCAGGAAACCTTCAGGGTACCCACCTTGGTTCCCGTGGGCTCTAGGGTAGTTAGGCAGACTACTCTGAAGGGCCTGAGGCTCCAGTCTCTCCCTCCCCTGAATCAGCAATGCTTTGAGAGACTGCCTTCTCACCACCAACCTTGGGGCCTGTCTCCATGGCAGCGGTGCACGTAGCACCTGGAGCTGCCAGGTGGCCCAGGCTGCAGCCTCTTGAGCACACCTGCCTGGAGCCAAGGCCAGAGCTGCCTGGGTGGTGGGGTGGGGATCTGAGTTCTCCGCCCCCTCCCCGCATCCCCTGGCAGGGTGTGGCAACCCATGGAACCTGGAAGCCAAGTGTTTGCGAGATGATGGGCAGTCCCTTCAAGACCCAGAATCCCCGGCATGGAGGGGGGTGGGGGGCGGTGGGAATAGTGGTGGCAATTTCCTCTTTCTAGATGTGAAGAGGGTAAGTGAGTTTTCTGAGCTTCCTCCCTCCTGGGCCCTCATTTTTTTCCTAAAAATGGCCAGAACCTTCTTCTTGCACAAAAGGGCTGCCACCTTGCACTTCAGTTGCTGTGAAATTCACTTACTTCACAGCCTGAAAGCTCCGAATATCAGATCCGGCAATTCCTCCCCGGCCCCCTGCTGATCTTTATGCAACTGCTACCAGAGTGTGCAAACCTTGCTGCCTTCTGCTCTGTTCGTAGAATGCAGATGGCCAGCCTGCCCAGATCTTGGCATCTGAGAGTTGGCCATCCCACCAGCCTTGGGGATTTAAGGGGGAAGTCGGGAGAGAGGAGTGCTCCAGCCTGGCTTCAACCAGAAACGCTTGGTTTTTATCTGTTCCTCATATTGGTCATTTGAGTTGAGTTGAGCTGCTGGGGGGGAAAAGATGTTTAAAAATTCTCAGTCAGAACACCTCACTTTGCAGAAGGGAGACAATAAGTGACTCACCCGAAGTCACACAGCTAGTTAATGGTGACAATGGGACCCATGTCTTCGGACTCCCAACCCACCTTCATGCTGCCGTCATAGAGACAGAACGCTGCACCCATGCAGTCCACCTGCTGAATGCGTGTTATTAGCTAGACAGCGAGTGCTCACATTTTACCAGGAATCCCTCATGGCCATCAGACTCTCGCGGTAGGAGTCCAGGAGGTGTGCAAAGGGGGATTTGGGACAGGCAGTCTCCCTTGGGCCCCTGATATTACATCACCTACCCTGAGTTGACATCTGAAGCAAAACTTGCTTCTGCTCTTTCACCCACGGCTTCCTGGTTTTCTTCTAGACCCCTGTCGCTGCTCTGAAGAGGGAAGAAGGAAGTGGAGGCATGTAGAAGGAGATGGAGTATCCTAAGCAAAACTAGGCTAGTTTACCGAGGATTCCTACCAATGCCTTATATTCTGTTCCCATTCATTACCCAGTAGTGACTGAGTAAGCACTGTATGCCAGGCTCCGCGCTAGGCATTGGTAAATAACGGTGAGCAAAATAGATATCATCTTTGTCCTCATGACATTTAGAGTCCAGTGAGGCAGAGAGACGTTTGGCAATAACTAAGTACATAATTTTAATGGATGCTATAAAGGAGAAAGAGGAAAATGGGCTTAGGGGGCTGAGAGCTTCCAATAAGACCACCAGGGACAGTTTCTCCTGAGAAGGGATATGAGAGCTGAGACTGAAAGATGAAGAATCCAGCCATGCAGAGTGGAGGAAGAACATTGCAGGCCCAGGGGAACAACCCGTGTCAAAGCCCTGAGGTGAGAAAAGCTCTTCCTATTTGAGGAAGTGAAAAGAGGCCAGGGTGACAGAGGTGTCGTGGGCGTGGCTGGGTGGGCAAGTGGCTCAGGATGAACTGGGAGTAGGAGGTGGGACCCGCAGGCTCAGGAACTCATCTGGATTTTATTCCATGGGTGAGTCGGGTGTCAGGGTGACCTGGTCTTATTTCCATTTGAAAAAACACCCTTCCAGCTGCAGAGCAGAGGACGGCAGAGGCATGAGAGTGGAAAGGGAGGACCAGGTGGGGGCCCAGGCATGTGACGGTGGTGTCAACACAGGTCAGGAGGCGCTGGAGAAGACAAAGGGTTGTGGTGGGAGTTATCTCTGGGGACACAATCAAAGCCACTTCCCAAGAAGCCGTGGACTCCTTGGGATCCAGGTTATACATTCTGGAACCAGGTTGTCGAGGCTCATGACTCCAGATCCGCTGCTACTTAGGGCTGTGATTCCAGTTGAATCGTTTAACCTCTCTGTGCATCAATTTCCCCATGTGAAAGGAAGCCAGAAGTAGTAGAGCTTTTAGATAGAGCCTGACACCCAGTAAAGAATATACAGTCATGCGTTGCTTAACAATGGGGATACGTTCTGAGAAATTCGTCATTTTAGGCAATTTCATTGTTGTGTGAACATCATAGGGTGCGAACCTAGATGCTGTAGCCGACTACACACCTGGGCTGTATGGTATAGCCCATTGCTCTCAGGCTACAAACCTGCACAGCAGGTTACTGTACTGAATGCTGCAGGCAACTGTAACATGAGGGCAGGCATTTGTGTATCTAAACATATCTAATCATAAAAAAGGTACAGAAAAAATATGGTATTATAATCTTATGGGACCACTGTGGTATATGCGGTCCATCATTGACCAAAATGTCGTTGTGTGATGCATCACTGTACATGAGGCAGTTGGCATTGTTGCTGCGATGGATCTGAGAGAGGAAGGTTCAAGGTTGACTTCGAGACCATGATGAAATTTTCTGCGTCAAACTTTGACGAGCCCCTGAATTCCAGGGTGTGTCAGAAGCAGACATTTAATACTTATCAGAAGCCTTAAAATATATACAGCCTTGACTCATCAGTTCCCCCACTGGCAGTCTGTCTCACGGAAATAATCAAGGACCTCTGCAAAGATTTGATTTGATTACAGAGCTGCCCGCGGAGGCACTGGTCTAACAGTGAAGTATGGAGAACTACCTCATTATCCAATAATAGGAAACTGACTCAGTAAATTCTGCTCCGTCCATATGAAGAGACACTCTGCAGCCTTTCAAATCATGTGATAAAACATCTATTGATATGGAAATACTTTTGTGATATAATGTCATCAAGTAAAAAAGAACCAGTAATAAAACCATATTACAATGTAATCCAATTTTCAAAAATACGTGTGCAATGGAAAATATGTCTGGAAAGATAAACAACCAAATGTCAGCTGTGGTTATCTCTGGGGGCAAGATTATAATTTTTTTTAATTCTCTTATCTGAAAATTCTAACTTTAATAAGCTTGTATTACTATCCTTAAAGAGCTCTTATTTCCACCCAGACCAGACCTACATTCTCTGAAGTTCCATGGCCAAAGCTGGAAAAGGCTGTTCACGAGGAGGAACGATCTCTGTTACTTGGACATTTATCTGGGGTGCTCCCTGCAGGGGCCCACTGTCGTTTCAGGATCAGCCGGTGAGAAACTCTGGCTGTGTACTGACCCCACTGCAAGCAGGACTTCTCAGCTACAGTAGGGCCTAAATGCCACCCTGAAGTTATCACCTTGGTCTATGAACAAGTCATCATCAAATATTAATTGTCTGTAGCACCACCCCAATGTTTTCAACCTCAAGATGATAGAGTTGAAGAACTGGCATTTTCATGGCACTTCACAGTTTATAAAGGGCCCTGACCCTTGCTAGGATCTAAGTATGGTGATACATCTAGATAGTATAATTGCCTTTTACCATTTTTTTTTTCTGTCTGTATAAGGCCGTTTGATCATCGAAAACCACCCTGTGAAGGAAGCTGAATGGGGAGTAGAAAGTGTGCTGGCTTTGGAACCAGGCTTATTTGCTGATCTTGGACAAATGGCTTAACCTCACTGGACTTCCTTTTCCTCTGTAAAAGAGGCTAATGATCCCACTTTGCAGGGTTGCTGTGGGGAAGGAATAGTCTGTGACGTGCCCAGAATAACACAGCAGGTGCTCAGTACATAGTTAGCATGATTATTTTATACCCATTTGATAGATGAGGAAGCCAAGGCTCAGAATGGTGAAGTGACTTGCCCAAGGCTTCATAGCTAAAGAGTGGCGGAGTTTGAAAGACGATCCCAGAAGCCAGCCTCCCAGACCAGAGTTCACCCGCTGGGTGATGCTGCCTCTCAGGACTCTCCAGCCCCTCCATGACCCTCTCCAGCCCCTTACCTGCTCCCTCAGAGCCTCCTCCTTGTCCCTTCCGAGTGCAGCACCGCACGCATGTGCTCTGATCTCTGCTTCCGGAAGTCTGGTTCCAGGCAGAGTGGGCAGGTCTCATTTACACAGGTCTTAGCTCTTGGCCAGCTCTCTCTGTTTCAGGTTTTCTTCTTCCTTCTGGTAACTTCGGACTGTCTGCACACAGTGGAAGCTTTGGTTTCTTTGTCTTCTTCCTGTGAGTCGCTCTCGCTTTTTCTCCGAGGGGGTCAAAGTCCACTCATCCTTGGCGACCTCTGGCCTCTGTATCAGGTTGATCTCCTGCCGTCATCTGAGATTGCACTCGCCTCCGTGCCCTGACCCGCCTGGACTCACGCACAGCCTAACTTTGGTGGGAAGGCAGGACATGTCTGATGCTACTTCTGCCCAGATGGATCCTTCCCTGCTCTGAGCCCCTACAAACAAAATACAAAGAACTCTTACAAAATACTAAGAAAAGAGGCAAATAATCCAGCAGAAAAATAGTCAAAAGAGAGGCAGTTAGGCGTATGCATGAAGTCCCAAGCAAGTCAGATTTCTAGGTCAGGGGCAAGTCCTCGCTCAGAATCCAGACTCTACTTATTAGAGATGGAAACTTGAGCAAATTAGTTAATTTCTTCAAGCCTCAGTTTTCTTACCTGAAAATGGGGATAATAATCTCCCTACTTGGCTGCAGATTAAATGAGATAATATATAGAGAGATTGGCACACAGTAAATGTTAGCTAGAATTGTTATTATCATATGATCAGATATGTTCACACGGCCCATCTTTGTTCCCTCTCGCATTCTCTTTGTACTTACGGTCCTCTCCTTTTATTCCTTTGTTGACCTTTTCAACAGCCTTTGGAGAATAAACAAATAAATGTATCTGATTGGTGATGTAATCAAATACCCCAATTCTCTCATTTTATGGTTTTTTACATTTCGTTTTATTTTTTTGCTATGAAGTTCTAGAGGGGCAAAAGAAAAAGAAAAATGTTTTTAAAAAATATTTTTAAATAGGTGTGACAACCCAAAATAAGTGACCCAGGCAAAGGTCTCAATCAGTGGAGGTTTATTAGCCAAAGTTTGAGAACACGCCTGGGAAAAACGAAAACCACAGACAAACCCATGGCTGTTTTCCTGAAGAGGAACTTGGGAGCTTCAGTATTTAAGGGCAATGGGGCACACAGAGAGAAATAAAGAGGGGAGTGGGCAGGAAGGCAAAATGGTTACATCCTTGTGAGGCCTTTCACATAAGATAAGGGGAACGTCAGAGGAGAAAAAGGCAGTGAAGGAAGCACCAATTATGTGGTTGTCCCTGGGTAGGTGGAAGAATGTTTGATCCTGTCTTGTCTCTGTTCTGCACCTGGGAAGATAAACCTGTGATTCATTATTAGTGTGGAATCAAGCAGACTTCAGTTTTAGGAGCTAGAGTAGCCTGCACAGTTACAATCTGCACGTCCTTGCTCATGGGAGGCCAGCGAGGAATTTCCTTATGAATGATCGGTGGGGCGAGTGCTTCACAGGTGCCTGAGGCCTTTACCTTCCCTTTTGCCTAGGAAGTTGGACGGGAGCTTGGTTCTAAGATTTTTATTTTTATTTTCCTTTACAGGTAATACATTCATGTAGTTCAGCATGTGAAAGGTTTGATTTTGGAACGAAAGCTTTCTTCTAGCCACCTAGTTTCCCTGGAAATCAAGGTATTATATTATCAGTTCCTTGTATATCAGTTTCTTGTGTATCTTTCCGAAGATGTTTTATGCATACACAAACAAAATGTCCATGGCAAAATGTCACTGTATTTCTTTTCCTCCTTTTTATACAGTGTGTGTATCGTAAACACTGTTCTGCATTTTTTCATGTAAAAATGTATCTAAGATATCATTTTGTATTAGTACATAAAGAGCTTCTTTGACTTTTTAATGGTTGTATCATATTTTTATTGAATGGCTGTAGGATAGCATAAATGACCTAACCAATCCCTTATTGATCTAATCCCCTCATTTTAAGTACATAAATATTGGATGGAAGAGTAAATGCTGAAATGATTACTGATTTTAATGTAGCCTAGAAGTGTGAAAAAAAAGTTGTGGACTTGGGGAAATTTTAGATCTCTAAGGAAGATCTCTAAGCAATTGTCCTCTTTCTGAGCTGGAGGCAGAGGCATGTGATTGTTGGAGGCCTCGAGGTTTCTCTGAGCTCGGGAATTCCCTGCTTTCCCATGTCAGCGCCGGTTAACTAAGGTTAGTGGGGATTCAAGACGTTGATTTAGTTCAAAAGATCTGGTTTGTATTTGATAGTTTAGAAGTCATACTTTCTGCTTTGGCAACAGTAGTGCCAACCATGAAGAAATTCATATACTTTGACTCAATAATGTAATTCCCAAGAAGTATCGAAAGATATCTTTTGGTCGAATGAGGATGTTCATTGCAGTTTTATTTTAACCACAAATGATTGGAAACATCCCAAAAGCCCATCACTTAAATGGAAAACTACATAATCATTTAAAATAATGTTGTGAAAGAATTTTTTTCACTTGTAAAAATGGTCAAAAATATTAATACTGCAAATGGAGGTGGGGGGAGGCAGTTTGAAATGGTGTATGTAGTCTGAGCCAGATTTTGTTAAGCAAAGTTAATGTATAAGGACTGAAGGGCCATGAGTCAAAATGTTACAATGGTCATCTCTAGGTGATGGCCACCAGCATTTTTGTTTTTTTCCTGCTCATCAAATATTTTCTAAATTCTCAAATAAGTACGTATGACTTTTGCAGTAAGAAAGTTCACTTGGAAAGTAAGTTGCAGGTAGGGCAGGTGGGAAATCAGCCGGGGCACTGCAAGCATTGAAATAGAAATGAAATAAGCCACGGCCCTTTTCGGGGTCACCAATTGTCTGGTGAGTAAATGTATGATCGCAGTGCCTGTGGGTGGTCAGGGCTAAGGAGTAGTTTGCAAACAGTGGAAAATTTTTCCAGGAGATATCCAGAAAAGATAGTGCAGCATCTCAGGAATTTGAGAGTTAAACTAATTTAGTTCGCACTTAGGGGGTGAGGTCAGCCAGCTGGAAAAGCACCTCACCTAAGCAGTACCTTGGAACTGGGCGAGTGGAGAGTCATGAGACTTAGTGGAGCCCAGCCAAGGTCTGCAGCAGAGACACAGGAGGTGTTAGCCCATCTGGGAAGAAAGAGAGAGCAGAAGGCGGGAGGATACAGAGAAGGGGAAGGTCGGTGTTTAGCAAGCCCCAGCCAAGGGCAGGGGCAACTGTCCTTGGGAGGGACACCAGATTGTCATCCCTCAGAGCCTTTTTGAGGCCTGTCCAGAGTTTAGGACAGTTCCAGAAGGAATCACATGGACATTGTTAGAAATGCAGATACTCAGACCCATTCCAGATCTACTGAGGCAGAATTTGCAGTTTTGTAAGATCCCTAGGAGATCCGGAGACACATTAAAATGTGAGGCGTACTGGTTTAGGAGAAGTATCTCCACCATATGCTCTTCGACTCATCCTGAGTATGTTCATCTTCAGATTCCTGAAGGCTTCCCAAGGACCTGGCACCCCAGTCAGGACTCGGCCAACCCCAACCTGGGAACGGGCGTCCCCTGCTGTGCTTTGTGCATCATCTGAATTTGCTTCGTAAGTCACAATCCCTTATGCAAAACCTTTGCGGCCAAACTTGTTTTAGAGTTTAGACATTTCCATATTTTAGGCAGGTGAGATGATGCAATTACCATATATTAAGTAAGTCCCCCAGTGAGATCTGGGGCAGCACCCTATAATCAAACGCATTACTATTCTGCAATTTATTGTGAACACTGATACCCAAAATAATAAACACCATAAGATCAGGTAAGTTGTGGCACCAAATTTAGTGAAAAATCTTGGTTTTCAGAGTGTGGGATTTTAGAATTGTGGATAAGGGTTATGGACTATTTTGTTTTATTATTTTACTTTTAGAATGTGTCAACTGCATAAAGTTAGAAACACTGATACAGTACTATTTCCCAGTCTTGTTAACCTCAGACTTAGCAGGAACTGCAAGATCTAGATATTCTTCAAATGTAAAGTAGCTTACATACTTCATCTTATCAAGCAGGTCACATCCGGCATGGTTATTCTCAGCTCAACTCAAGCAGTTCTTTGAGGATCAGTTGAATTTTGGCAAAATTAAGCCACTTATCCTAGCTAACATGGAGGCTACATATCAGAGCTGAGGCTGGAACCTGTGGTCCAGTGCCTTCCTCACCCCTTCCCTGAGGACAGTGTGTGTGAGCTCTTGGGCCCTCTCAGTTACCGTGCATGACTGCAGAGGATGGGCTCTAGCTGAAGGATGAAGGATAAAGTACCTTGTGCACACGCCGGCTGGTATGTTTAGAAACACAGAACTGAAATTGGCCGGCGCTTTCTCCGGCTGGTCTGTGAATGAAGCATCTGGTCTTTCAACGCTCCAGACTTCCAGGCACATGACGATGGCAGGAACTGGCCCTCACAAGGTCCTGGGTGTGAGCCGACCCAGGCACAGTCATGTGAGTGCCCACACTTATCCTGAAGCCTTTCTCCAGGTGAGCTCTGCCGGGAAGACATTGGCAAAGAGCAGGCGGGGGCTGTTTGTACAGGGAATGTCCAGGGAGTTCCAGGAAGGCCTCAAAGGTCTTCTCCAAATGATAGGCGAGAAAGCTACTGGGCCAGGGTCCATCTGCTCTTGTCATGCTTGGCTGGCAGAGGTGGCAAAGGGACACTCTCCCAGGGCTTTTATAATGCCTACATCAGGAAGCCAGAGACTTCCCTCCTCTCTGGGTCTGCAGACTCTCATTCTATTCCTCCTTGGGCCTCCTGGTCTCTCCCTTTCTCTATGGCCACACTCCCTCTCTCCTCTGTGCCCTCTCTGTATCTGTGCAGCTTCTCTCCTCTCGGGGGAGCTTATTCTTTAACTTTTGGTATAATGTATGTCCAATATAGGAAAATTAGGAAACGCAGATGAATATAATAATTCCTGACACTTAACAAACAATGGTAGGAACTATTCTGGGGGCTCCACCTGAATTTTATGCCTTGATGGCAGCTCTGTGGATAGGTGCCATCATCATCTTCTCCACTTTATAAATGAGGCCACTAAGCCACAGAGAGATTAAGTCATTTGCCTAAGGTCACAAGGCTAGGAAGTGGCAGACTGGGATTTGAACCAGGCAGCCTGGTGCCAGAGTCCTTCAACCACCAGGCCACACTGCTCCCTATAAGGGAAAATAAACTCACCTGAAATCCTGTACACAGAGATAATCACCCACACATTTGGGTGTCTAACTTTTCTGTCTCTTTATATTTTAAATATAGAAAAATACATTTTTCATAAGTTATAAAATATGCCATACTCTATGTACTGTTTTATAGCCTCTTTTTTCACTTATCATCTTTCTACATCATAAAATAGTCTTCTACAACCTTTTCTTCAAAATGAAGGTAGTCTTACTGTCTTTTGATTGTAAAAGTGATAGTAGGAAAAAACACGTATTTGCTTGTATGCGCATGAAATGGCTCTAGGATACACTAGTTGCTGGTCACGCTGGTTACCTGTAGAGGGAGCCCAACGGAAGGCAGACAGGGATGAGAGGGAGAATTTTTATTGTATAATCTTTGTACTCTTGATTGTGGCTACATGAATGTATTATCTAGTTTAAAAATGAAACTGATACATCCCTATTGGAAAAAAGTCAAACAATATACGAAGGCATAAAGTAGGAAATAAATTCATCTTGAAACTCAATACCCAGATATAACGCTGTCAATATTTTTGCCTTTAGCTACAATTGTACAGACATATGTATGGATATATTTTTACCAAAATGGGACTGTGCTGTACGGCACTGTTTTTTTACCTGTGTTTTTCACTTAGGGTGAATCATAGGTAGCATTCCACGTAGCATCATTTTAGACATCTGCATGGTTATTAGTCAGGTGAAGTTAGCCAGTTACCAAACAACCATTTCCAGATGAACTGAGTCCAGTATCTGGACATACAGTGCCAGCTGACACCAACCTCCATCACCCAAAGCTGGTCTTTTCAAATTGCTGTGTGCGGAACCTTGATTTAAATGGGCAGGATGCTGTGTTCCAGACCCTGTGGGAATAACATGTGGGAATGGGTGGTGTGTTCCTTCTGTCTGTGATGTTTGAACCTGTATCGCTTATTGCACAGGAGCAAACACCTGCTACCTGCTGCCGTCCCCTCAGTCTCTGTGCCCGCGACCACCAGGAAAATGCCATTGAAAGTAGAGGGCCTTGGTGGGAAGAGCCAGTCTGCATGTCCAAAGACCTGAGCTCCCATCTGGGCTCTGACGCATGCTGTGTGACTTTGGGCAAGTCACTTTTCTTCTCTGTAGAACAGAGGCAATACTCTCCACATTGCCTGAGAGTCTTATTTTATTGGAAGACTCAGATGAGATGGTGATTGTGAAAGTAGTATGTAAAATATGGGGCATTGTATACATACGCAATTGTATTGTTAAATTCTGGCCTCTTAACTGGAGGTGTCAGGGAGAAAGGTGGATGCCAAAACCAGTTGTCCCAGCTTTCTTCTATTGTCGGCTCGCAGAGCCAACACTCCCCTGGTGCGCTCTGCAACATCTATGCACTCATCTTTAAAACTGAGAGTTGTAAGTCAAGCGCACAAAGTGTTCGCAAAGGTGCGGGGCAACTGAAACCCCACTAACTCTGCTGCCCAGCTGGCGGGAAGTAAAGTATTAGGTCATTAAATATGAAATGTCTGATTTCAAATCCGAATTTTAGTTTATTATATCTCAAACAAGAAGCAGTGCAATCAAAGTATGTGCCCAAACTATCTACACGGTTTTGCCATCTTAACAGTAGCTTGCTTATGTCTGCAGCAAAGAAGTCTGGAGAGCAAGTGGGCATGAAATTGTGAAAGACATTTTCCACAGCTTGTTGAGAATTGAATATTTTTCCTTGCAAGAAGGTGGTCCAAAGCCTGGAAGTGGTAGTCAGTTAGTGCAAGGTCTGGTGAATACGGTGGATGACAAGAGAGTTTCCAAGTCCAGCTTCTGTAGTTTGAGCAGCACTGTTTTTTACCACATGTGGTCTTGCAAGAGGATTGGCCTGTCTCTATGGACCAATCTCAGCTGCTTAATCGCAAGCATCCTCATCATTTCATCCAATTGGTTGCAGTAGACATCTGCTGTAATCGATTGACCAAGTTTCATGAAGTTATAGTGGATAATACCAGCACTGGACCACTAAACGGACACCATTAGCTTTTTTTGATGAATATTTCGTTTTCAACTATGTTTCGGCACTTCATTTTTATCCAACCATTGTGCCAAATGCTTGCAATTGTCAAAAAGAATCCATTTTTCCTCACACATGACAATATGGTATAGAAACGACTCACTTTTATATTGTGACAGCAAAGAAAGGCAAGTTTCAAGACAATTTCTCTTTTGATGCTTGTTTAATTCATGTGAAACCCATCTGTCCAGCTTCGTTACCTTGCCAATTTGTTTCAAATGATCCAATATTGTTGGAATAGTAACGTCAAACCTTGCTGCTAATTCACACATAGGTTGAGATGGATTCGCTTCCACTACAGCTTTCATTTCATCATTATCCACCTTGGTCTCAGGTCACCCACGTGGCTTATTTTCAAGACTAAAATCACCAGAATGGAACTTCTCAAACCATTGACATACTGTGCATTCATTAACCACATCCTTCCCAAACACTTCATTGATATTTCGAGCTGTCTTCGCTGCATTGGTTCCACGATGGAACTCATATTCAAAAATAATATGAATTTTTGACTTATCCATGGTTTTACAAAAATTGCCCTAAAAATTTTTTTTGAAAGATAATCACAAGCCAAAATGTACATTTGAAAGAATGAGGATGTACCTTCACAATAAAAAAATAAGAGGTGTCAAACTGAAATGTCAGAGATATCAACTGTC
>RJWJ010017032.1:0-33617 GCA_004363605.1 Indri indri
TAGGGAGGGAGGGGGAAGGGGGAGGGGCGAGGGGGAGGAGGGGACGGATATATGCATACACAAAGGGTGCAATGCGCACCCTCCGAGAGATGGACATGCTTGGGACTGGGACTTGGGGGGAAGGGGGGGCAAGGGCATCATACGTAACCTAAACACCTGTACCCCTATAAACAACAAACAATAAAAAAAAATAAATAAATAAAAAATAAAAATAAAAATAAAAAATAAATAAATAAAAATAAATTAAAAAAAAAAGAAAATGTGGAATATATACACAATACTATCCATCAATAAAAAAGAATGAAATCACGTAATTTGCAGCAACATGGATGGAACTGCAGGCCATCATGTTAAATGAAATAAGCCAGACACAGAAAGACAAATATTGCATGTTCTCACTTGTATGTGAGAGCTAAAAGTTTTGAACACATGGAAGTAGAGAGCAGAAAAATAGATAACAGAGATAGGAAAAGTGAGTGGGGTGGAGGGAAGAGAATGAAGAGAAGTGGGTTAAAGGGTACAAACATATAGTAAGATAGAATTAACTCAGTGTTTGATATCAGAGTAGGATGACTATACTTAACAAAAAAGTATTTCACTCAGGTGATGGACACCTGAATATACTGACTTGATCAGTATTCATTATATACATATAAAAATTTGTCATGTACCCCATAACTTTGAACAAATAAAAAACACAAGTTTGATTTTGTTACCAAAATAGCTGATAGCATCCACCAAAAGTATCTGGTTCCATTTCATTTTGGTAAGTACCAATTAAAATGTCTTAAATAGCCTCCTCATGATAATAATTTCCATTGTAATCCCTAGAAGTCATGGTAATAAATATAATTGTCAAAGTTGACACTTCCACCTATCTATGCTCCTCTAAATTCTTTTTTTTTTTTTTCTTTGAGACAGAGTCTTGCTCTGTTGCCCAGGCTAGAGTGTTGTGGTGTCAGCTTAGCTCACAGCAACCTCAAACTCCTGGGCTCAAGCGATCCTTCTGCCTCAGCCTCCCAAGTAGCTGGGACTACAGGCATGTGCCACCATGCCCGGCTAATTTTTTCTGTATATTTTTAGTTGTCCAGATCACTTCTTTCTATTTTTTAGTAGAGAGGGGGTCTCGCTCTTGCTCAGGCTGGTCTCGAACTCCTGATCTTGAGCGATCCACCCTCCTCGGCCTCCCAGAGTGCTAGGATTACAGGCGTGAGCCACCGCGCCCACCCGGCCTGCTCCTCTAAATTCTTACTAGTTACTCCTGGTCTCTTTTGAAGATAGAGATAGATAGAGAGAGAGGAAAGAGAGAAAGAAGGAAAGAGAGAGAGAGAGAAAGCGGGGATATAAATAGCAAAATGGGAAAAAAATGAAAGCATAGAAAGTAGTAAAAAGAAGACACTTTTAATGATGTAAATGATCACAGAAAACTCTTCTAAACTACTTCAAAATGTCACCGGGATCACCCAATTTGTATTAGCAGCATTAAGTGCAATGACTCACTATGACTTTTTTTTCCTTTCCAGACAAATTATAGCATTGTCTCCACTGCACTGAGAAATATCTAGAGTATGTAGTGCATTGACATAAAGATTTCAAAAGCAATATTTATAGCCGAATAGGAGAATTTGGTCATCAATTTCTGGAATTTATAACAATAATTTAAATACTATATTGTTAATCAGGGTAAATTATTAGATATTATTAATACATAAGAAAGCAACAGTAGAAAATAGACAAATAGAAACAAACAATTCCCTTTGGTGTTATTTTTAGGACCCTGCAGGGAAAATAACAGATGTGGAGCAGCAATATGCATTTATCTCATAAAGGCTATCTCCTGGGTGGCTTTGTCTCTTATCATACCATTAGCAATTTCCCATGTCATCACCAACTAAGGCAATACAGCAAGAATGCTAAGTATAGGTTGGGATTTGTGCTTATCTGCATTTGGAGATTGTTCTTGGCTCTGTGTAATCTGTGTAATCTCACTCTCAGCATCCACAATGTTAATGGAAACCAGAGTATTTTAATGAGTAACCTCTAAATACTAGGATCTTCTCAAGTATTTTCACATTTAATCTAATCTTCCCAAGCTGGAAGAAATTATCACATTTTACAGATAAGGAAATAGAAGTTCAGATTGATTAAAGATCTTCCCCATCAAAGGGAATAAGTGATGGGGCACAGTTTCAGACTTGGTTCTTTCTGACTCCAAAATCCAGTTTTCTTCTACAGAACAAGCTCAGCTGCAGGTGCTTCTGGAAACCAGAAGAAACATAAGGAGTTGAGGTAAGAAGTGCCACACCAGAGCTGGCAAAGACCGCTCAAAGACCCTATCATACAGGAAATATTCAGTAACAAAGTGTTTTAAGAGGACATTTTTACTACTGATCATCTATCTTTAGAAAGCACATAATTGTTTTCATTGCAGTTGTCTCTGCCACATTCCGCAGTCCTGGTAGATACTGTGATTTTTCTGGCTACAAACTACCACTTGGGAATGTCACAGTGGCTCATCTGTAAACACAGATGAGGCAGCAGAGGTCACAGGAGATGGAACACAAATGTCTCTGTCCAAAACAATTTCATGTTATGAAAATGACAACAATTTCAGGGAGCAAAAGCCATTTATTACTGACCATGAGATTCTCTAGAGCACAAAGTGAAAAAGAAATGTGGGAACAAAAATTATACTGAGAGCAAAGAACACTAGGTTTACTTTCTTTAAAAAGCTCTTGCATTATCCTCACCTTAATATTCTGCAGATTTAGTACAGAAAATCCTGGTGATAAGTGATTTTTCCACACCCTTATGTCAATGGCTTCCCAGGAAATTCAGATTTTATGTATTTTTATCAATGCATTGTATGTTTTTCCATTTTTAAAGAAATAAAATATTTTCTAAAATGTGTATGCTTTTTAAAATAGTTTACTGTCATTAGACCTTATGTTCTAGATAGCCTACAATTCCTAAAACTGAAAAGGCTCATTCTTTTTAGTGTCCTTCTTTGGAGTTAAGATGTCAGTATTTTGGAATGCTTGAAATGTGAAGGTCCTAGTGGAAGTGGGTGGAGGATAAGACTAAATCAATCCAGAGATGGACTCAGGTCAGGGAACATAGGAATACAAACAATAAAGGAAAACATACCCAAATCAAAGACCCCAGACATTTTTTTAATTTATTTTTTAATTGATATTTAACAGTTATACATATTTTGGGGCTACATTTGATATTCTGATACTTGTACACAATTGTAATAATCAAATCAGAGTAATTGAGATATTCATCATCTCAAAAATTTATCTTTTCCCTGAGTTGGGAATATTATAAAACTTCTAGCTATTCTGACATATATAATAAATTATTGTTAGCTAAAATTTTCCTACTGTACTATCAAATACCAGAATATATTTCTTCTGTCTAACTTTATTTTGTACCCCTTTACCAACTTCTCTTCATCCCCCCTTCCTATGTCCCTTCCGAACCTCTAATAGCCACCATTCTACTCTCTACCTTTGTGAGATCCACTTTTTTAGCTCCCATATATGAATGAGAACCTGTGATATTTGTCTGCCAATAGTGTGCAAGTATATAACTTTCTCCACATCCTTGCTAGCTTGTGTTCTTTTTTGTCCTTTCTATAATAGCAGTTCTAATTGGGGTAAGATGATATCTCATTGTGGTTTTGATATGCATTTCCCTAAAGATTAGAAACATTGAGCTTTTTTAAATCTACCTGTTGGCCATTTGTATATTTTCTTTTGAGGCATTTCTATTCAGATCTTTTGCCCATATTTTAGTTAGATTATTTCTTTTATGCCATTGAGTTGAGTTCCTTATATATTCTGGTTATTAGTTCTTTGTTGAATTGTAGCATTTCTGTAATGTTTTCTTTTAATAGTTTCTTAGTTCCAGCTCTTACATTTAAGTCTTTAATCTATTTTGAGCCGATTTTTTGTGTATGGTAAAAAATGGGGCTCTAGTTTTATTGTTCTGAATATGGACATCCAGTTTTCTTAGTATCATTTATTGAAGAGACTGTATTTTCCCAAACGTATGCTCATGATGCCTTTGTCAAACTTGAGTTGGCTATAAGGGCATGGATTTATTTCTGGGTTCTCTACTCTGTTCCATTGATCTCTGTATCTTTTTTTATGCCAGTATCATGCTATTTTGGTTACTATGGCTTTGTAGTATAATTCAAAATCAAATATGCAATGCCTCCAGCTTTGGTCTTTTTGCTCAGGATTGATTTAGCTATTGGGGTCTTTGGCAATTCCTTACAAATTGTAGAACTAATTTTTCTATTTCTGTGATGAATGTCATTTGTATTTTGATAGGGATTGCATTCAATCTGTAGATTTCTTTGGGTCTTTTAACAATAATAATTTTTCTAATCTATGTATATGCAATATCTTTCCATTTATTTGTGTTGTCTTTATTTCATCAGTGTTTTATAGTTTTCCTTGTAGAGATCTTTTGCTTCCTTGGTTAAATATATTGTTAATTACTTTTCGTAGCTATTATAAATGGGATTGTTTTCTTGACTTCTTTTTCACATTGATAGCTGTTAGTGTATAGAAATGCTACTAATTTTTAATGAGTTGATTCTGTATCCTGCAACTCTGCTGAATTAGCTTATCAGTTCTAAGTTCTTTTTGGTGAAGTCTTTAGGTTTCTCTATGCATAAGATCATACCTTCTGTAAACAAGAATAATTTGACTTCTTTTTTTACCAATTTTGATTTTTTTGTAATTTGTCTCTTTAGGAATATTCTCTACTTAATAAGACATAGCTATCACACTTTCCTTTACTCTTTTATACATGGTTTACTTTAGTTCTTGGACATATTTAAAATGACTGCCTTGAAGCCTTTGTCTGTTAAATACTATATCTAGATCATTTCATTGGAAGTTTCTGTGGCCTGTTTTTTTGTCTTGTGTATGGGTCATCTTCTTTTTCATTGCATGTCTTATAAATCTTTTGTTGAAAACTGGACATTTTAGATAACATACTGTAGCAACTCCGGTTACTGATATCCTTCCCCATGCCCACATGCCTCCATTGATTTTTGGTTGGTTATTTGTGACTTGGCTGAACTGTTTAAATGAACTCTATTTCCCCCACAATGTGCAGCCCCTAGTGCCATTCCTCAGTCTTGGGGGTATACACAGTTACCTTGTGTCTTAGTTCACCAAGCTGTTATAACAAGATAACATAAACCGAAGGGTTTACATTTATTTCCCATGTTTGTGTAGGATAAGAAGTCAGAGATCAAGGCTCAGGCAGATTCAGGAGCTGATGAGGGCCAATTTCCTTATAGACAGTGATTTCTCACTGTGTCCGCACATGGTAGAAGTGGCAAACAAGTTCTCTCAGATCTCTTTTATAAGGGCACTAATGCCATTCTTGAGGGCTCTGCTCTCATAATCTAATCCCCTCCTAAAGACTCCACCTTTTAGCACTATTATATTGGGGATTAGGTTTCAATACATGAATTTGTGGGGGACACATACATTCAGCACCCTGGTATGACAGTGGTTTATATGGGCTTTCTTGAACTGTCTCTTTCCCTGATCTCTCTGTTGCCTTCCTTTATTGGTAACATACTCAGCTATTAATCTCTACTAATTACTGAGTGGTTATTCTATTGTTCTCAAGAATGCCTTGTACCACAAATTGCTCCAAAGTCTGATACAATTAGACTTTTTGAAGGGATAATTTTTCAGGATACTCTTTGGGATCTCCTCTTAGCTTTCTCTTTTTCTGGTTCACTCTGTTAAACTTCTAACAGGTCTATAGTGTAGTATGTTTTTCTCATGAACCTATCAAGTTCCACTTACATGCTCACCACCAAAATTCCTATTGTTTTCAACAGTGCCCTTACTGTTGGACTTCCTTACACTCTGTTTCAAATGAAGTTAATTTTCTTGAAGAAAGCTACAGAGCTCTCTGCTCTTCAGGCCTGCTTTTCCCTCTGAGCAAAACCTTGTGCTACTGCTATGTCACTGGAGGTGGGGACAATGGTCCAAATTCTCTGAGTGACACCCTGCTTCACAAGTGAAGCACAGAGTAGAGGCAAGAGCCTCTGGTATTACAGGCTCTTTTTTGTTAGAGTAGAACCTCCAACCTAGGAGTAAGCTGGAGTGCAAGTGATAGGGCCCAGTATTCTTGGCCTGCCATGCCTAGAGTAGAATTTCTACCCTGCAAGTGAGAGATAAATGGAAGAAGAAAACCCCAGATATCTCAACTTTTCTGGCATAGAATAGAGTTTTTACAACATGGAGCTAGGAGTAGGGAATGAGAATTGCTGATTGTCTGCCCATCTCGAGATAATACTATAGTCCTAGACTGGGAATTGAGGAAAGTAGAAGCCCTTTTTCTCAGTTGCACACACCTGGAGTGGAGTTTCTTTTATCCTGAGCTGGGGAGTGGGGAGGGAGTGGATTGTAGCTCAAATACCACAGATTCCCATTGGAGTAATTTAGTAAATTTCCTTTAATTAATATTTCTTACACTTGCTATAGACTTTATGACAATTTCTAGAAATTTGAAATGATTGGGGGTTTGTTTGTAAGTATTACCTATTGTGGTTGTTTCACTGGGGAGAAGATCTAAAGAGTTCCTTGAGCTGAAAGTCACAATCCCCACAATTTTTTTAATTGAAAGGGTTTTTTTGTTTGTTTGTTTGTTTTGAGACAGAGCCATGGCATCAGCTTAGCTCACAGCAACCTCAAGCTCCTGGGCTCAAGTGATCCTCCTGCCTCAGCCTCCTGCGCAGCCGGGACTACAGGTATGTGCCACCATGCCCAGCTAATTTTTTTCTATTTTTAGTTGTTTGGCCAATTTCTTTCTATTTATAGCAGAGACGGGGTCTCGCTCTTGCTCCGGCTGGTCTCGAACTCCTGAGCTCAAGCAATCCTCCCGCCTCGGCCTCTCAGAGTGTTAGGATTACAGGCATGAGCCACTGCACCCAGCCTTAATTGAAAGTTTTAATAATTGGTTTTGTATGCATATGTGCGTGTGTGTGTGTGTGTGTGTGTATATATATATATACTTTTTACCAGAATAATCTTTTCTCAGATCATTTTAAATCGAAATACAATATCGGTGCAATAAAATGCACAGATCGTAAGTGTTCAGGTCACTGAGTTTTGACACTTTTATTATACTTGTATAACCACTACACAAAAGAAGATATAAATTATTGTCATCACCCTACAAAGTTCCCTTATGCCTCTCTTGAGGCAATCCATGGCTTCTGCTCTGACCCTTAGTACCCATCCAAAATAAAACATTTTCTTACATCTATCACCATAGGTTAGTATGGAACTGAGGTTTTTTGCTCAGCATAATGTTTTTGAGATTTGTCAAAGTTGTATTCACAGCTACATTTTAATCCCTGACTCTTCGGATTTATTGGGGAGAATATAAACTGCACATTGTTACTCAGAGAACAATAAATCCTTCCTTGGCAAGATAATAAATTATTCTTTTGGAATGAATAAGAAACATCTATATTTGACTGCCTGGATATTTCCCAATTGCTTTGGGAAAAATAGCACCAATATGGAAATAATGGACCAGTTACTGGCATCAATAATGCTTAATTCAGACTGAAGTTTAGAAAACATTCACACTTCACTAAATTCCTTAATTTAGAATATTCAGCTAGGATACCTAATTTTCTACTGTGTACTATAATGAATCAATGCTACTCAAATGCAATACTGAGTATTAATCTACCAGTGTCATTGGAAAACATAATGATCTTCAGAAGCTTTAAATTGTACTTACATAGACACAATTTCAGGACTGATTTCTGTGACCTGCAGAAAGATGCATTTCTTCTATTACTGACTGCAGTCATCTACCCACAATTCTTACTCTAAGATATATATTTTTTAATACAAACTGTTAAGAAGCACAGAAAACTCCATTTCACTTAACTCAACCAAGGACACTTTAAGACCTTGACTACTACAGTAGCATTGGCATAAGTAGCTGGAAATGCATTGGTGTGATGATGTAAAATATGTCAAGAGTTACAGAGAGGACCATCTTCTTGATATACGCTGTTCTTCAGGTATAAAACTATCAAGAACAAGTTGATATAAGGCCCGGTGGCTCCAGTAAGGTATGCATACACTATTTCTCATTTTTTAAAGAAGTAGCTAAATGTATTTTAAAGCAAGCGCAGTACTAAGGACTGAGAGTTCAGCTCAGGTTAGAATCCATTATTTAAAAGGAGAGTGGTGAGAGCCATGGTAGAATCATATATTGTGTGACTGCCAAAAAGCTTAGTATTTTAAATACCTCATTGTACTGGTGAATAAATAGAGTCCACAAGGTCACACCGCTAGTTGATGGCAGAGCTGGAACTACCATTAAAGTTTCCTGATCCCTATTCCTATGCTTTTACTATGATAATATATTATATTCCTTTGAAAACCCTACAACTACTCATGCCTACAAAGCTTATTTTGATACTCCTACTCCTTTTAAAATTAAAACTCTTTCCTAGGCTTCTTCTGTAGTTACTGAACTGTAGGTAAAATCCCTCCCAAAGGAAAACAAGACAATATTTCTCACTGAGCTCAAAACAATATAATTGTGGAATCTCCAACTTCTTATCATCCTTCCCAAACCCCAGCAAGTGATATTTCCAATAAAATAACCTTAAGAACAGAAGAAACAAAAAAATAGAGGGGGGAAGAGGAATGGTGAGTTTAAAGAACCATCACTAGAGATACTAAAATTTTCAACCACCCCTTGCTATTCCACTACCCTTGACCACAAAGAGGATTTGAGCCGGTGCATTGAATTTCAACACTAAATTCTCTAAGTGTGCCAACCAAGATGTATTTATTAGACTAAGACTCCTGTCATCCCTGCACTACTGTTGCCAAAGCTATAATCATATTGCTAATTCAATAGTACAAACACAGCTCCCTAAGTAAGTGTTCTAGGGCCTTTGAGATTCCAGCTCAGCCTACAGAATATCTACGAGGACCTCAGTCCCAAGGTCCTGGTTCGTGTTGCTATAACAAATGTACTATAGACTTAGTGGCTTAAAAAAAATAAAATTCATTTTTCACAGTTTTGGAAGCTGGGAAGTCCAAAATCAAGGCATCAGCAGATCTGGTGTCTAGTTGAGAGCCCACTTCCTGGTTCACAGATGGCTGTCCTCTTGTTGCATCCTCATGTGGCAAAGAATAAAGAGAGATCCCAAGATCTCATGTCTCCTCTTTTTTCATTAGGACATTAATCCCATTCATGAGGGCCCCACCTTCTTGACCTATTTATCTCCCAAAGGCCAAATGCCATCATTTTGGGGATTAGACTCCAATATACTAATTTTACAGGGATATAAATATTTGATCCATATCATCCAGGCTGGGTATTTAATATCTTATTTAGTTTTGTTGTCTGTTTTTTTGTGTGTTTGTTTGTTTTGCCTTCTTGATAGTAATTACTGCCTCACAAATGCACATATTTATCAATGTGATATTCTACCTTGATGTATTATCAAAGCCCTGACTTTTCACTTGAATTCCTAGTTTTTAAGGAGCTCTCAGTCCACATTACTTGTGTACTGTACCCTTCTAATACTGAAAATAATGGATTGCATCAACTAGGAACTCAAATAACAAATCCACTATTTGACACTTTACTCAAGGAACATAACAAAGTCATCTACTGTGCCACTGAGAAACTCAATTTCAATGAATTATTACACTTTCATCTGTGGACTCTCTAATTTACCAATGCTATAGCTTATACACCTCACCAACACAAACAGCTTTTCAAATTTTCTAGTGTAAGATGCCTAATCATCCATTTTGCAGATATTAATATTTATTGAGTGTCTACTCTAGGGCCAGAGCTGGAGACAGGAATTACTATCATAAGAAGTCATATGCCAAGGCAAACCAAGTCTTTTGAAACAATCCAAGGATACAGATCTGTCCCATTAGCCATAATGGGTTTCACAAAATGATGTACAAATAAAAGAATCATATAAAATTAAAGGCCATTAGGATAAAACCCTACATTATTGGAAGGTAAAGACAAATAGTATTAACAAAAACAGCACAACCCAATATAGAAAATGAATGTCTTTCAGACATTTGACATGATCAAAATAAAATTTTTAAGTCCATATGAGAAATTAAATTTTATTCTGTGGTATTTTCTAGAATAGATTGAGCCAACCATTGTAAACTCCATTTTAAAGAAAGAAGAGAGATAAGTTTTCTTTAAAGCTTATTTCATAATATTAGCACTTTATTATTGTGCTGCTCTTTTGCACTCAATTTTCAATATTTGTCTAAAAAATGTTTTTATATAGATCCATCTGATTTGACAGCACAATCCTTCTTACTACAACAATCAAGTTGGAATTTGATTTCACCACTTAAGTGGAAATTGGTTTCCTAATGGGAAAATGCTTGAAAATTGAGTCAATATAATTCCTGTGAAAAGTCACTTAAAAATGCAAGATTCAACACCACTCCTCACTTTACAGAAAACCTCTGAAAATTGCTTTCCAGGGCACCAAGGATTCTGTTTTTATTTTTTGTTTGTTTAGTTGGCTTGTTTTTGTTTATGTTTTACTTTATTAGCTCTTATCTTGTCAGTCCATTTTACAAACCTGGCTATTTAATACAAGTACTAGCAAAAGCAAGCCCTTGGTAACAGAAAAATGAATCATACAATTCATTTTTAATATTTCTTTTTTGAAAATAACAGTTTATACTTCTAACCTAAAAAAGCATATTGCCTGTAGCCAAGCTGCAGGTGTGGTAACCAAGTACCAAGATCACTGGTAATTCCAAACAACTTCCAGAGGAGACTTTTGGAGTCTCTTTTTCTATTTAAATTTTAGCTCTTTGTTTATATACATATTTTAGGATCTTGACAGCTTGTATAGAAAATCAAAAGCACCCCAAATTCAAATTTTACATTGTCTTAATCACATATCAAGTTAGGCATTCATATGTCTTCCTGTATAAAATGTCATTGAAAATACTGAATGAAGAGAGGGCTCCATGGCTGATTGCTGACCTAAGGCTGCTTGCCCAGGAAAGAGGAGGAAGTGACTGTCTCTGAGGGCTAAGGGGATTGAGATCTGCATACCTGTAACTAAGCTGCTGCACACCAGAAGGAAAGACATGCCCTGAACTACTCTGTTGCCAACTGATGCCTTAACCTCTGCAAACCAGCAGACCAGCAGAACTATTCTCAGTTCAGATGACTGACTAGAGAGATTGGACGCCAGTTCTCTTCAGAAAGAAAAACCGTAGTTACAGGTGAATAATCATGGCCCAAGTGGAATATTGAGGGAAGAGTGCCAGAACTTATTGGAGATCCCAAGGGAAGAAGCTGAGACACACACACAAAAAAAGAAAGAAGCAAGAGTTTGGCAGAGATTGACCCTTGAGGAACTTGGAGTCCCATGAAAATGGTAGGTGAAAGTCATTTTTGCTCCCCTTACCCCACCGGCAGACTGCTGACTTCCAAACTGTCAAGAGCCCCTCTGTGCACATGATCCAAAGCACTGCTGTGGGCAGCAGTTTAGGAACTTCTTGAGAGCAAAGCACTAGGCTGCCAGCTCACTCAGTGTCACTCACCTTCCATTCATACCCGAGCTGAGGCAGCAGATGCTATACTGGTTGTGCCTCAATTATAGGCCTTTGTCCTGCCAAACGAGTCTCAGCCCTTGAAAATCAACACAACTTGGTCCCCTGAAGACATCCTTCAGCACCTGCTTGGACTTTGGCAACCACAGAGGGCCAGCAAGATCCAGAAAGCTACAGAATTCCAGGAGGTTTAACCCTCAGGGTGGGCTACCCATAGTGGAAGGGAGAGTGCGGCACACCAAAGAGCCCTTTGAGAGCATGTACCTTCCTCTGCCTCAGAGGTCCCTGCTTGTGAGCTGAAGGTAACTGTGCCCTTCCATGTGAAGACATGGGAACAGCACTGGGCTCAGTAAAGGAGGAATGTGCTTCCACCTAAATGGAGCAGGTGGCACCATGCCTGGGAATGTACATGAAGAGGGAGACTCCTTTTCCCCACCCACCAATTGCTGAAGATGCAGCTGTGGCTGTTCTCACGGAGGTTAGCATGAATGTGCAGAGAGATGGCCGTTCCAATGATATTAGGAGCAGCTACACCCCTACAGATTGTGTGCCCGCCACACCCAGGTTGCAAGAAGGGTGAGACCTATTCCACTCCCAACAGTGGCAGTTTTCTTGCACAGAAGTAAGTATAGGCAAGTGACAAAGTTGTCTGTTTTGGGCTGAAGAAGATTGTTTTGCTCTGCGATCATTTCAGTGGAGAGCCATGGGACAGGCATTTTTTGAGGCCCTCAGCTACACTGCAGCCTGGAAATAAATGACAGTGTTTATCTGAACTAAAATTCATGAGCCTAGGACAGAGGTCTGATAGGGAGACAGGTCATGTTCCTACCTTCCCAGGATATGGTGGAGCTGGTACAGCTCCCTCCTCTGCACCAGCAGAGAACTTAGTACAATTCAACACAAGCTCCTCCTCCATGCCTAACAGGGCTGCTGCTTTCACTCAGCGTTGTGGTATCTGTGGGTGAGATTGACAGCCCTGCTCTCGCCAGCTTTGTCCACCACTTTGGAGCTGAACAGGGAACTCAGGGCAGCCCACTATCTGAAACAAATAAGAGCCCCTTCCAATAAACAAAGATCAAGCACATACCCACTGACTACTGCAGCAGCTGGCTCTTACCTGTAAGTGCCACCTACCGACTTGGAGGTTGAACTGCTCAACTCAATACAGAACTTCCTACCAGAGGACACAGTGCTGAGGAATGATATAAGCTTCCTGACACCTCCACAATACCAGTCCTACAGAAGATAGTGAGCCTGCTCATATGCCTAGTACGTTGTCACTATAAATGGTATTTGAGAAACCCACTTTACAAAGGCTATCTATAACCAAAGAACTCATACAGAGCCTAAGCCCCTTGAAAGCACCCAGATTTGGGATTTTTTGGGGGGTGGGGAGAAAAATCAATATTTATTTGAGCTCTAATATGTGTGTTGTGTATCCACATAATTCTCTAAAAGTTTTCTAATTAAGAAAGAATTTTCATTATACTTTAAGGAAACAGCCCTTGATGCTCTAAATTATTGGCCTATTTTATTGAAGATAACATCTTTTTTTATTAGTATTCCATGGGTTCAATCTGATGATCTTGAAGTGGTGAATCTTGTTTGTTATTTTTTTCTTCATTGCATTTCTTATTTTTCTCTTAATTTAATAATTTGTATAAGCTCTCATTTTTTTCTTTAATATCATGAAGAATAGAATCCATAGAGTAGCCAAATTCTACAATGGCATCATTCTTATGTCCACATCTATAAGAATGCCAAAAGGCATGCATAGCAACCAATTTTCCAGATGCATTAAACACTGGGGAGTCAGAGGAATCCTCAAAGAAACAAGTATCATAAGAAAATGCGTTCCTGTCCCAAGCCTGGGATGGGAAACTTCTTTTGGTAAACACAGAACATTATTAGTGGCAGCATGGGGTTCTACCAATCCACCATAACAATGGTCTCAATACCTTTCTAACCATTTCACTTAGAGAAATCACAGCACAATGATCCACTTGCTTGATCTGGCCTTCTGGATGACCTATTATATAAACCACACTAGTAGAAGGTTGAGGGAAAATTTGTCCAAAGAGAGGAAATGAAAGCACCCAGATATGAAGCCAAACAAGCAATCACAATATATGTTATAGTTACACCTTCAAGGGAGAAAAATTAAATTAAATTAAAAAGTCCCAACAAAATGAAAGTAAACTAAAAAATGTGAAGTTAGAGTTTCTCCAAATGAGAAGGAATCAGCATAAAAACTCTGGAACCATATAAAAACAGAGCATTTTGACATCCCCAAAGGAACAAACAAGGTCTGCAGCAATGGATCCCAACCAAAATGAAAACTCTGAAATGACAAATAAAGAATTTAAAACATAAATTGTAAGGAAGCTTAATGAGATTAAAGGGAAAGTTTAAAACCAACACAAGGAAACAAGAAAAATGATTTGGGATATGAATGAAAAATTTACTAAAAAGGTAGATATTTAAAAAAAACAGAAATTCTGGAAATGAAAATTTCATTTAAGGAATTACAAAATGCAGTTGAAAGCTTTAATAATAGACTACACCAAGCAGAAGAAAGAATTTTAGAGCTTGAAGACAAGTCTTTTGAATTAACCTAGAAAGAAAAAAATAAAGAAAAAAGAATTTTAGAAAAAATGAACAAAGGCTTTGAGAAATACAGGATTATGTAAAGGGACCAAACCTGTGAATTGTAGGCATTCCTGAAGAGGAAGAAGAAAAAGTAAAAAGCTTCAAAAGCCTATTTGAGGGAATAATTCAGGAAAACTCCCCTGGTCTTGCTAGAGAATTAGACCTTCAGATATAAGAAACTCAGAAAACACCTGTGAGATACTTTGCAAAATAAAACTCTCCAAGGCATATAATTGTCAGACTATCCAAAGTCAATGTGAAGGAAAAAAATCCTAAAAGCAGCAAGAGAGAAGCGTCTCATAATGTATAAAGAAATCCCATCAGACTAACAATGGACATCTCAGCAGAAACCTTATAAGCCAGAAGAGATTGGAATCCTATTTTCAGTCTTCTTAAAGAAAAAACTGCCAGCTAAGAATTTTGTACCCTGATAAATGAAGTTCAGTCAATGAAGGAGAAATAAAGTCTTTTGCAGAGAAGCAAATACGATGGGAATTTATCATAACTAATCCAACCCTACAAAAAATCCTCAAAGGAATTCTAACCATGGAAACAATAAGATGATACTGACTATCATATAAGCACATGAAAGTATATAGCTCTCAGATCTTATAAAGCAATTACACAAAACAAGTAGGTAACAATTAACATTATGGAAAGAGCAAAATCTCACATGTAAATATTAAACTTGAAGGACTAAATGCTCAACTAAAAGATATAGACTGGTGGAATGGATAAAAAAAAAGAAGACCCAATAATATGCTGCTTACAAGAAACCCACCTAATGGGTATAGGTATTTATAGATTCAAAGTAAAAGGGTAGAAAAAGATATTCCACAGAAATGGAATTCAAAAATTAGCAGTAGTAGTTATATTTATATCCGATAAACCAGACTTTCAAGCAACAACTGCAAAAAAAAGGCAAAGAATGTCATTATATAATGATAAAGGGGTTAATTCAGCAAGAGAAGATAGCAGTCCTAAATATATATGCACCCAACACTGCAGCATCCAGATACGTGAAACAATACTAATAGACCTAAGAAATCATAATAGTGGGAGACACCAACACCCCACTGACAGAATAAGACAGATTATTGAGGCAGAAAATGAACAAGGAAACTCTGGATTTAAAATGGACTCTAAACCAAATAGATCTAAAAGGCATTTACAGAACATTTTACCCAACAAGCAGATAAAATATATTCTTCTTGTCTGTGCACGGAACATTCTCCAAAATATACCATGTGCTTGAACACAAAGCAAGTCTCAATACATTGAAAAAAATCAAAATCATATTAAGTGTCTTCTTGGACTACAATGGAATAAAACTAGAAATCAATACCAACAGGAACCTCAATACTATATAAATACATAAAAATTAACCTGCTCTAGAATGATCTTTGGATAAATAATTAGATGAGGGTGAAAAATTTAATAATATTTTGAACAGATGAAAATAAAGACACAACATACCAAAACCTTGGGGATACAACAAAAGAAGTGTTAAAAGGGAAAATCATAGCATTAAATATCTACATCAAAACTACATAAAGATCTCAAATTAACAATCTAACATCACACCTCAAGGAACTAGAAAAACAAGAACAAACCACACCCAAAGCTAACAAAACAAAAGAAATAACAAAAATCAGAACAGAACTAAATGATATTGAGACAAGAAAAATAATACATTCAATGAAACCAAAATTTGGTTCTTTGGAAAGATAAACAAAATTGATAGATCACTAGCTAGATTAACCAAGAAAAATAGAAAAAGATTAAAATAAGCACAATAAGCAATAAGAAAGGTGACATTACAACTGCATAATACTACAGAAATATAAAAGATTATCAGAGACTATTATAAACAACTATATGCTTACAAACTAGAAAACCTAGGAAAAAATGGATAAATTCCTGGAATGATACAAACTGAAGATTGAACCAGGAAGAAACATAAATCAAAAACAGACCAAGAGTGAGTAGTAAGATTGAATCAATAGTAATAAAAAAAAATTCTAACAAAAAAAGCCCAGGACCATAGGGATTCAGAGCTAAATTTTATCAGTGATACAGAGAAGAATGGGTAACAAGCCTAGTGAAATTGTTCCAAAAAAATCAAGGTGGAGTGAATCCTCCCTAATTCATTCTACAAAGCCAATATCATACTGATATCAAAGCCTGGCAAGGACATAACAAAAAAGAAACTACAGGCCAATATCCCTAATGAACACAGATGCAAAAATCCTCAGCAAAATACTAGTAAATTGAACCAACAGAACATCAAAAAGGTAATATACAACAACCAAGTGGGTTTTATACCAGAGATGCAAGGATGGTTCAACATATTCAAGTCAATAAATGTAATTTAAAACATAAACAGAATTAAAAACATAAATTATATGATCATCTCAATAGATGCAGAAAAAGTTTTCAAAAAAATGTAATAATGCTTCATGATAAAAACCTTCAATAAACAAGGCAGAGAAGGAGCATACCTCAAAACAATAAAAGCCATATATGGCAAATCCATAGCCAATATCATACTTAATGGGGGAAAGTTGAAAACATTCCCACAAAGAACTGAAACAAGACAAGGATATCCACTTGCATCACTCCTGTACAATATACTACTGGATATCTTAGAGAGAAATCAGGCAAGAGAAAGAAATAAAGGCATCGAAATTGGAAAAAACAAAGTAAAATAATCTCTGTTCTTTGATGATATGATCTTATACATAGAAAATTCTAAAGCTTCTAACAGATTTGATAAATGATTTCAGTAAAGTTTCAGGATCAAAAATCAATGTGCAAAAATCAGTAGCATTTCTAGACACCAATAACATCAAGCTGAGAACCAAATTAAGAACTCATTTACAATAGCTACAAAAAAATTAAATACCTACAAATACATTTAACAAATAAGCTGAGAGAGTTCTACAAGAACTACAGAACACTGATGAAATAAATAGAAGATAACACAAACAAATGAAAAAGATCTCATGCTCATGGATTAGAAAAATTAATATTGTTAAAATGAACATATGGGCCAAATCAATCTACAAATTCAATGCAATTCCTATCAAACTATCAACATCATTTTTTCACAGAATTTAGAAAAAAATCCTAAAATTCATATGGAATAAAAAAAGAGCCTGAATAGACAAAGCAATCCAAAGTGAAAAGAACAAAGCTGGAGACATTATAATACCTGATTTCAGATTATAGTACAAGGCTATAGTAACCAAAACAGCTTGGTACTGGTATAAAAATACACACAGATCAATGGAGAACAGAGAACCCAGAAATAAAGCCACATACCTACAGCCAACTTATCTTTGACAAAGTCGATAAAAATACAAATACACCCTATTCAATAAATGTTGCTGTGAAAATTGGATAGCCACATATAGGAAAATGAAACTGGACTCATATGTTTCACCAGGTGCAAAAATTAATTCAAGATGTATTAAAAACTTAAATGTAAGATGTGAGACTATAATAGTCCTAGAAAAAAACCTAGGAAAAACTCTACTGGACATTAGCCTAAGCAAAGAATTTATGACTAAGTCCTCAAAAGCAATTGCAACAAAGGAAAAACTGGACAAATGGGACTTAATCAAACTAAATGCTTCTGCATAGCAAAAGAAATAACTCAAGGGAATCTGGAGAAGGAGCCAAGATGGCGGATGAGAAAAGCTACCAGTCAGAGTGTCTCTGCAAAAAAGACAAATTTTAGAAGAAAGAGAAAAAAATAAACTAACAGAGAAACATAGATCAGGTGAGGGTCAGAAGGAAGGGTGCCTGAAACTACAGGAGACTCCACGGGAAAATGTTGTGGAGGAGAACTGGAAGGAGAAAGGTCCCGAGAGGCTTGGAGACCAGCAACAAGGGTAGGTAGAGTGGTTAACTTTCCCCTCCCTTGCATCTCGGACTGTTGGTGGGCTCCTGAGTGGTTGGAGAGACCTGCTGACACCAGCCAAGAGACGGCTGCCACCAGTGAGCAGTGGTATCTTGCGGACACAGTGCCAGGTTCCCAGCCCCCTCGGGGCACCTCCCCCGGGTGCAGACCCGAGCCCATCAGCAGATGGCATATTGCTCCATCGTCTCCTTCCCTGTCCCTATCTGAGGGTGCCCAAAGAGACAGTTTAACCGTCACACGGAGGCATCTCTAAGGAATGGGACCTTTCCTTTTGGGGCCATACAGCAGACTGAGGGGTACTCAGACTGCGAGCTCCCTACCTGCAAGCCCTCCCAGGTGCCGCTTCCCTGGGAACTCCAGGAGAGCGGGGCAAAGCCCAAAGTGGAGTGAAATCGATCCAGCTTGGGCACCCTGTAAGTGATTCAAGACCAGCACCCCTCCCCCTGGAAGGGTGAGATTGATCTCCAGGCCCAGGGGATGGGCCTGCAGACCAGACCTCATAAACCCAGGTCACGATTGCATTACCCTGGGGGATGGATGAGAGATCTGTGAAAGAGCCTACTGAGGAGTGCGTGCCTTCAGGAGCAGATCAGCCTGCCTGAGCGGCAGCCCTCCTCCCAAAAGAGGGCTGTGCACCTAGCTCAGGCTGTGATCTTGGATAGGGAACCTCCTGGGCCACGTCACAACCAGGGGAGATCCATCGGCCTGAGGTCCCATTTGATGGCAGAGGCCTAGGAGAGGCCACAGAGAGGGGGAGAGTGGAGGGGAGTGAGACCTGCTCCAGAGTGCAGGTCTTGGACTGCCCAACCCCGCAAGCCCAGACTTTCAGCTGAGTGGAGCCATTTCAGCCCCTCCCGGCAGCTCTGCACAAAAACAAAGAGCAGAACTTTGACCCTGGCTAACAGCAGTTGTGGAGCCTGAGGGCAGGCTTACCCAACCCAGCCCCACCCAGACTCACTCCCCGTCCTGCCCTTACTGAGGTGAAGAATAAGGACAGCTCAGGCTACGATCCTGGGTGGGGAAACTCCTGGCCCACATCACAGCCAGGGGAGATCCATCAGCCTGAGGTCCTGCTTGCTGGCAGAGGCCTAGGAGAGGCCACAGAGAGGGGGAGAGTGGAGGGGAGCAAGACCTGCACCAGAGTACGGGTCTTGGACAGCCCCACCCCCCAAGCCCAGACTTTCAGCTGAGTGGAGCCATTTCAGCCCCTTCCAGCAGCTTTGCACAGAAACAAAGAGCAGACCTTTGAACCCTGCTAACAGCAGTTGTGGAGCCTGAGGGCAGGCTTACCCAACTCAGCCCCACCCAGTCTCACTCCCGATCCTGCCCCCACTGAGGTGGAGAACAAGGACACACCTGGAAATCCCAGGAACCCACCCATCAACCGAAGCCAAGAGGGCCTCTCTGGAGGAACAAGAGCTAGCTACAGGACCCCAAAACAGTATGCTCCTCCCTGCCAGTGCCACCTACTGACAGGGAGGTCATCCTGCACACGCTTTTACTGCATATACTGCATCTACGGATTCATAATAAAGGGTGTGGTCAAATCTCGCCCCAAAACACCACCTACTGGCTCAGAGACTAAACAGGGCGTGGCATAATCCAAACTAAAACCTAAACACAAGAAGGAAAAACTGATCCAGATGGGAAGGAACCAGCGAAAGAACTGTGGAAGTATAAAGACTCAAACAGAAAGCACACCCCCAAAGAAGAAAAACAGCTCCCCAACAATGGACATTAACCAAACTCAGAACACTAAAATGACAGAAGAAGAATTTCAAACATGGATTGTAAGAAAACTGAATGATATGCAAGAAAAATGGAAAACCAACACAGAAACCACAAAAAAAATCCAGGACTTGGAAGAAAAATTCACTAAAGAAATTGAAATATTAAAGAAAAATCAGACTGATCTCCTGAAAATGAAGGACTTATTCAGGGAACTACAAAACACCGTGGAAAGCCTCAAGAACAGAGTAGATCAAACAGAAGAAAGAATCTCAGAGATTGAAGAAAACTCCTTCCAATAAGTCAGTCACAGAGATCGAGCAGAAAATTAAGAGAAAGGAAACAAGCCTACAAAAAATGTGGGATTATGTGAAAAAAACCAAACCTCAGGGTGGCAGGGGTTCCGGAAGGTGAAGAAGAAAACACTCAAGGGCTGGATAAGATATTTGAAGAATTAACAGAGGAGAATTTTCCAGGCCTTGCTAAAAATCTAGATATACAGGTACAAGAAGCTCAGCGGACCTCAGGGAGATTCAATGCAAATAGGAAGACACCACATCACTCAGTCATCAGATTGACCAAAATAGCTACTAAAGAGGACCTTCTACGAGCTGTAAGGTGAAAGAAACAAGTAACATACAAAGGAAAGCCCATCAGAATAACTCCAGATTTCTCAACTGAAACCCTACAAGCAAGAAGAGACTGGGGCCCCATTCTCACTCTTCTGAAACAGAATAATGCCCAGCCTAGAATCTTGCACCCTGCAAAACTAAGTTTCATATATGAAGGAGAAATAAAGACATTCTCAGATAAGCGCAGACTGAGGAAATTCACCAAGACAAGACCAGCTCTCCAACAAGTACTCAAAACAGAATTACACAAGGATCAGCACAATAAACACTCTCGAATGTGAAACCACTCAAGTGTTAAGGATCAAAAGCTAGATTCCACAATGGCTCAAGAGAGAAAACAAAGCAACAAAATGCAACCCAACAGAATGAACAGTAATTCACCCCACTTATCAGTTCTCTCAATAAATGTGAATGGTTTGAACTCCCCTCTCAAGAGACATAGGCTGGCCGAATGGATAAAAAAAAAATGAGCCAAGCATCTGCTGTCTCCAGGAAACACATCTAACCTGCAAGGATGCATTTAGACTCAAAGTAAAGGGGTGGAAATCAATATTTCAAGCAAATGGAAGCCAAATGAAGGCCAGTGTGGCAGTTTTGATTTCAGATAACTTGGTTTTTAAATCAGCAAAAGTAATAAAAGAAAAAGGGGTCACTGTATAATGGTGATGGGCACAGTTCAATAAGAAGACATAACAATTCTAAATATGTATGCACCCAACTTAGGTGCACCCAGATTCATAAAGCAAACTCTACTTGATCTAAACAAATTGATAGACAGCAACACCATAATAGTCAGGGACTTCAACACCCCACTGACAGCACAAGACAGATCATCCAAATAGAAAATTAACAAAGAAATAATGGACTTAAACAGAACTCTAGAACAAATGGGCTTGACTGACATTTACAGGACATTCTACCCAAAAACCACTGAATACACATTCTTCTCATCAGCTCATGGGACATTCTCTAAGATTGACCATATTCTAGGACACAAAGCAAGTCTCAAAAAATTTAAAAAAATAGAAATGCATCTTCTCAGATCACAGTGGAATAAAAACAGAAATCAACTGCAACAGAAACTCTCATCTCTACACAAAGTCATGGAAATTAAACAACTTTCTGCTGAATGGTTCCTTCATAAGCAAAGAAGTAAAGATGGAAATCAAAAGATTCTTTGAACTAAATGACAAAGGTGACACAAGTTATCAAAAATCTGTGGGACACAGCAAAAGCAGTCCTGAGAGGAAAGTTCATTTCCATAAATGCCTGTATCCAAAAGTCAAAAAGATCACAGATAGACAACTTAATGAATCAACTCAAAGAACTGGAAAAAGAAGAGTAGAGCAACCCCAAACCCAGCAGAAGAAGGGAAATTAATAAGATCAAATCAGAACTAAATGAAATTGACAACAGGGAAACTATACAGAAGATTAATAAAACAAAAAGTTAGTTCTTTGAAAAAATAAATAAAATGACACACCTTTGGCTAAACTAATGAAAAACAAAAAAGAAAAATCCCTGATAAGCTCCATCAGGAAAAAGAAGGAGAAGTCACAACTGATGCCGTGGAGATTCAAGATATAATTTATGAATATTACAAAAACCTTAATGCAAACAAACCAGAAAATGTGGAGGAAATGGACACATTTTTAGAAACACACAGCCTCCCTAGGCTCAACCAGGAAGAAATAGAATTCCTGAACAGACCAATATCAAGGACTGAAATTGAAACAGCAATAAAAAAACATCCCAAAAAAGAAAAGTCCCGGACCAGATGGTTTCACACTCGAATTTTACCACACCTGCAAAGAAGAACTGGTGCCTATCCTGCAGTAATTATTCCACAGCATCAAGAAGGATGGATTCCTCCCAACACATTTCATGAAGCCAACATAATCCTGATACCAAAACCAGGAAAGGACGCAACAAAAAAGGAAAACTACAGACCAATATCCCTTATGAATATAGATGCAAAAATTCTCAACAAAATTCTAGCTAACCCAAACCAGGTGCTTATTAAGAAAATAATCCATCATGACCAAGTGGGCTTCACTCGGAGATGCAGGGATGGTTCAACATATGCAAATCTATAAACGTAATTCACCACATAAACAGAAGCAAAAACAAAAACCATATGATTCTCTCAATAGACGCAGAAAAAAGCACTTGACAAAATTCAACACCCTTTTATGATAAGAACACTTAACAAAATAGGCATAGATGGGCTTACCTAAAAATGATACAAGCCATTTATGACAAACCCACAGCCAACATCATACTGAATGGAGAAAAATTGAAAGCATTCCCACTTAGAACTGGAACCAGACAAGGATGCCCACTATCTCCATTTCTATTCAAAATAGTGCTGAAAGTCCTGGCCACAGCAATCAGGCAAGAGAGTGGAATTAAAGGTATACAAATGGGAACAGAAGAGATCAAACTCTCACTATTTGCTGATGACATGATATTATGTCTAGAAAACCCCATGGATTCAACCAAGAGGCTCCTGGAATTGATACATGAATTCAGTAAAGTCTCAGGATATAAAATCAATACACACAAATCAGAGGCTTTCATATACCCAATAGCAGTCATACTGAGAACCTAATCAAAGATTCAATTCCCTTCACAATAGCAACAAAGAAAATAAAGTATCTAGGAATATATTTAACTAAGGAGGTGAAAGACCTCTACAGGGAGAACTACGAAACATTGAGGAAGGAAATAGCAGAGGACGTAAACAGGTGGAAAACCATAGCATGCTCGTGGGTCGGCATAATAAACATTGTTAAAATGGCTATACTACCCAAAGTGATCTACAGATTCAACGCAATCCCTATTAAAATACCCACATCATTCTTCACAGATATAGAAAAATTAATTCTACACTTTGTATGGAACCACAGAAGACCCCGCATAGCAAAAACAATTCTAGGCAATAAAAAAAAAATGGGAGGTATCAACTTACCAGACTTCAAACTTTATTATAAGGCTGTAGTAATCAAAAAAGCTTGGTATTGGCACAGAAATAGAGCCATTGACCAGTGGAACAGAACTGAGAACCTGGATATAAAACCATCCTCATATATCCATCTAATCTTTGACAAAGCAGACAAAAACATACACTGGGGAAAAGAATCCTTGTTCAATAAATGGTGCTGGGAAAACTGGATAGCCACATGTGGAAGACTGAACCAGGATCCACACCTTTCACCTCTCACAAAAATCAACTCATGCTGGGTAACAGACTTAAACCTAAGGAGTGAAACTATTAGGATTTTAGAGGAAGATGTTGGAAATACTCTTCTAGACATTGGCCTAGACAAAGAATTTATGAAGAAGACCCCAAAGGCAATCACAGCAACAACCAAAATAAATAAATGGGACCTGATCAAATTGAAAAGCTTCCGCACAGCCAAAGAAACTGTCACAAGAGCAAACAGACAACCTACAGAATGGGAGAAAATTTTTGCATGCTACAAATCTGATAAAGGGCTGATAACTAGAATCTACTTAGAACTCGGGAAAATCAACAAGAAAAAATCAAACAACCATATCAAAAAGTGGGCAAAGGACATGAACAGAAACTTTTCAAAAGAAGACAGAATAATGGCCGAAAAACATATGAAAAAATGCTCAACATCTCTAATCATCAGGGAAATGCAAATCAAAACCACAATGAGATATCACTTATCTCCAGTGAGACTGGCCTTTGTCAAAAAGTCTCAAAACAGTAAATGTTGGCATGGATGCAGAGAGATAGGAACACTCATACACTACTGGTGGGACTGCAAACTAGTGCAACCTCTGTGGAAAGCAATATGGAGATACCTTAAAGAAATACAAGTAGAAGTACCATTTGATCCAGCAATCCCTTTACTGGGCAGCTACCCAAAAGAACAAAAGGCACTATAAAAAAGACACCTGCACCTGAATGTTTATAGTAACACAATTCACAATTCAAAGATGTGGAAACAACCCAAGTGTCCATCAATACATGAGTGGATTAATAAAATGTGGTATATATATATACCACGGAGTACTATTCAGCTTTAAGAAACAATGGTGATATAGCACCTCTTGTATACTCCTGGATAGAGCTGGAACGCATTCCACTAAGTGAAGTATCCTAAGAATGGAAAAACAAGCACCACATGTATTCACCATCAAATTGGTATTAACTGATCAACACATAAGTGTACATATAAGAATAACATTTATTGGATGTCGGGCAGGGGGGAGGGGGAGAGGAGGAGGAGGGGACGGGTATATGCATACACGAAGAGTGCAATGCGCACCATCCGAGAGATGGACATGCTTGAAACTTGGACTCAGGGGGCAGGGCGGGTAAGGGCAACATACAGAGCCTAAACATCTGTACCTCCATAATATGCTGAAATAAAAAAAAAACAAAAGAATAAAAAAGAAATAACTCACAGAGTGAAGAAGCATCCTGTTTAATGGGAGAAAATATCTGCAAACAATGCATCCAACTAAGAACTAATATCCAAAATCTATAAGGAATTCTAACAACTCAACAAGAAAAAAAATAACTCCATTAAAAAGTAGTCATAGGACATGAACAGGCATTTTTCAAAAGAAGAACACACTAGCAGTCAACAAACATGTGAAAAAGTACTCAACATCACTGCAAATTAAAGGTGTAATGATATCACATTATACCAGTCAGAATGATTATTATTAAAAAGTCAGCAATCAATAGATATTGACAAGGATGTGGAGAAAGGGGAATGCTTATACATTGTTGATGGGAATGTAAATTAGTACAACTTCTGTGGAAAACTATATGGAGATTTTTCAAGGAACTAAAAATAGAACTACCATTTGATCCTGATTTCCCACTACTGGATATCTACCTAAGGAAAAGAAATACTCATATATTTATTGTTGCATTATTCACACTAGCTAAGTCGTGGAATCAACCTAAGGGTCCATCAACACATGATTGGATGAAGAAAATATGGTGTGTGTATATATATGTAGATAGATACATAGATAAATGATTATAGATACAGGGATAGATATAGATATATACACACTATGGAATACTCCTCAGCATAAAGAATGAAATCATGTAGTTTGCAGCAACATGGATGGATCTTGTGAAGATCCATCCCTAAGTGAAATAACTCAGAACCAGAAAGTCAAATACTGTATATTCTCACTTATAAGTGGGAGCTAAACAATGTCTACACATGGACATACAGAGTGGAATGATAGACATTGGAGACTCCAAAATGTGGGAGGGCAGGAGGAGGGTGAGAAATGAAAAATTACCTATTGGGTACATTGCACACTATTTGGGTAACGGGAATACTGAAAGCCCAGACTTCACCGCTATTCAATATATCCATGTAACAAAACTGTGCTTGTATCCCCTAAATCTACAAAAATGAAAAAAAAATGCTGAATACAAAAATATCCTATTATTCAGCTAAGAATTCAAGTATTATTTAAAAATGGTATACCAGGGAAATCTTTACATAATCAATAAATATTCTGGAAATTGTATTATAAAGAAAGCCAGAGCTATATGGTATTTAATGGCCTAGAATTATTTCTGAGCAATTTTAAAATTCTAATAGAATTTTTCAAACCTCAGTAGATTCTTCATTAAATTAAGAGCAAATTGATTTCACTTTGTAAGGAACTTTCACAAGCAATGGGAAATAGCTCATTTTAACATCCTACCAAGGTGTTTGAAAAGTTTCATACACATGTTATCCCAATATTTTTTCAAACTCTTAGATAGAAACTGTTTATAACAACAACAAAAAAATATTCTGTTTCCTTACTTTCCTGTTCACACAGGAAAAATGGTTTTCCAACTTGAAGGAAAGATATACTTTATGTAAATTTACCTGCAGACATATGCTGGAAAATGTTTACCAACCAGCAGTTAAGAAGAAGGAGGCAGCCCTGATTTGTAGCATTTCCCAGTTTCCATGAAATATGTTCCACCATGGCCAACTTTGATCTACTAACATGATGTCTCCGAATGAGAAGCTGAGAAGAGACTAGCAGTATCATGCTACTACGTGGTATTTACACCATGTATATTTAATATATATAAATAACTTTAAAAAGGATAGACAATAATAAAATGTAGTTAAATGATTAAGAAGTGATGAAGTTTTGAGTACTTAGAAAAAAATCCTTTTAATATAATCTACATTTAAGTTTACATCATTAAATTTTTAATAATGGTCCTATTTAACATCTGTCTCACAAAATTTCTGAAAATTAAACAGTTGGCTCCTGTGAGCCAGAAGTGCAACTAGCATACTACTTGTGACACCGTTTGTGAAAAAAGTGGGTTTTTTAATCCTTAGCAAGAAAGACTGAAGATGGTAGATTATCAGGACAGGGGCTCAGGAGGAGAAATTTGTCCCAGAAAACATATTAGCTGATAAAAAACTGGGGAGCTGGAAATTTACTGAAAGGTTAATAAGATTAAGCTGCAGTTCCCAAAATACCTATGAGAGAACATTACTTTAATGAGCTATTCCACTAAACAAGAGTTCCATGACTACATATGAACTTTGGTTTCTGTTTCTGTCAGGTTACATATTCAGTGGCAAGAGTACTTAGATCAGACTTGGTAGGGATCCCAGAGCACTGAGCCCATAAACAGTCTCCATTCCTATTATGCAATCATGGCCACTTCAATCACATGCATATCACATCACAAGTGACAGGGGCTGACTTTACTGCAGCTATCTTCCATTTTGAGTTTCACATTCACATATTCAGCTGACCCATTCATCAGCAAAGCTTAGACTTTATCTTCTTATCAGTTAGTCTTAAGAGATTTCCCATATGCCCAGAAGTATGAATTGAGGAAGAGGCATGTTGCATGGTGGATTATAGAAAGATCTGGATGCCTACTAATGTAGTTTGCTGTGTCTAGTTCTGCATGTGCTCAATGCCAAATAGACTAACTATACATTACAATAGACTTTTTCTGGGCCAATGAGACTTTATAATAAATCCCAACTCATGATGGATCATGGAGTTTACTTCAATGTTTCTTAAATTGACTTGATGTCAACAGACCATAGTAAACACATTGGGTGTGATTCTTAGATTGGCCTAAATCCAGATCCCATCTTCTGGGTAGGATGGTGTTCCAAACATAGTGCCTACCTACATCAACATTGTCTGAGACAATAGAGAAGCAAAGTGTACATAACTCTAATACTTAAAGAATTAGCTACCATACAGGACAAGAAGTGAAAGCTACAACTTTAATTACATAGCAGCAGATTAAAATCTTGAGTTGAGTTGGGACTCAGATTAAACAGATAAATTAAAAAGGGAGATAAATTGGCTCACTAACCGGGAGCTCCAAAGGGATGAAATGACTTCACACCTGACTGAATCCAGGCATCAATGTGGTTAGGAATCTGCTTCTTCCTTCATCTGTCATATCTATTTCCCTCCACATTAGCTCCATTGTCAAGTTTGTTCTTCCCTTTTGGTAACAAAGACAGATATTGTCAGATGACCTTATATTACACTTACTGCTCAAAAATTAGTTTCAGTAAAGTTTCCAGAAATGACTCTTATTCATTTAGCTTGAGTCTTAAACCCATCCCTAAGCCAGTCACTGTGGATAAAGAATGTAAAATATTCTTATTGGTAGAACTTAGCAAAATGTCAAGCTCTGTAGTAAGATAATTGAGTGCTGAGGAATAGTCATCCATAATCAAAGCATAAAAAGGAAAGTTCCCATAACAAAGAGGAATTCTATTATTCAAAGGAGAGAAGGAAAAGCATGATGGCAAATAAAAAATGCAACAACAGAGATAATTATGTATATTTGTTAAAAATCTCTCTCTCACTCCCTTCTGCCAGTTTGTATCATTGGTCTTGTTTTAACCCTTATCATCACATTGTTAGGCTCTGATGGGTGACTTAAGTGCCACAGAATGACTCACATTTTCTCCTAAATCTCTCACATTTCATCTTGATAGAAGGTGGCACCTGGGAGCAAACTATAATTTTCTTATAAGAATAAGCATACCAATAAATTTCTTCTTCTCCACATAAATTACCATTTGACTTCATCTTCTGATTTATCCATTATCAGCCTTCTTTTTGCTTTCTGTACAAGTACCCTACAGCTTATGCAGAAATAAACTTAGAAGGATTATTGAATGTAATTGTAGTCTTTGTGTGAGTCACTTGATCGGCAATTTGTTTTTTCCACAATTTGGAGAACTTCAAACACAGAAAAAAAAGGCTGTTGGAAACACTGTTCTTTCTCTTCCTTGCCCTAGTTACCAATCTGCTGCTTTTCATTCCGTATTAACGTGACATTATTGTTGGAAAGCTTTCATTTCAGTCATCACTGGTAGTGTTACTACCTTTTTCCGTGACAGCTCAGTAAAGAATCCTGGAATGCCTTGTTACTAAATTGTAATTAGAGGTGAAGTGACTCTGCCATCTTTTATAATCCAGTTTACCAAACTACTTAGATAGTTTGGTAGATTAATGATATTGACAATGTTGAAAAAGACATTGTATAATTTTAGACTTGTGTCTCAATATATATCACAATGCCTATATTGACTGTAATTAATAATATTCATAGTTATATTAGAAGTAACAATTCTACTAGATTGTATTATGTGCAAGATAATGATGTGTGTATTAAAAAATATTTGTATATTAAAAGCACTATATTGATCAATGTAAGTAAAATAATATCAGTTATGTAATAGTGATTAGCATTTCATTTTTAATAACCTATTTATTTTATTTTTGAATAATTTTATATTTTCAAAAAAGTTACAGAGTAGAGAGTCAGTAGATGCCACTCATGCACTTTCATGTCTTTCTCCTGTTGACTAGAGCTCAGAGTTGAAGAGTTTGATATAAAACCTACACAATGGGGATGATATATTCCTAAGATAATAGAGACAAGATGTTGCCTCTTAGTTTTCAGGAACCAGATGGACTCAATTTTACCATGAACATCAAGGTCAGGAGTGGGCAGTGAGGTAGAGGACTAACCTGGACATAATTAATGGAATCTGCTGTCCCCAAATAAATGGGAAACGAACAAGAGTACAAATCTACTTGCATCAAGAAGAGAAGTCAAAGATGGAGGCTGAAAGCAGTTTCCCCAATAAAAGATTTTGCCCAGTTTCCATAACAGAGTCAGTTTTCAGACTTAGATCCATTTTCTGAAGAAAAGAACAGTTCCTCAGGAGGAAGAAGCTCACAAAATCAGTGTTAAATATATAAAATAATAATTTCCCCAGTCCTTCTAGAAAGAGACCCATGTCCATTTACTCAAGGAGCTGTATAAGGAAAATAAGTACTCAAATATTTTGAGGATTGTTGAATACAAGATTTAAATTGATATTTTTATGTGGACGCACATGGTGTTCAAATCTTGCTCCAAAAAATTTCTGCTCTTAACAATTGCCCAATATGGTCCCTTGCCAAATGATGAAAGTAACCCCTCTCTTCCTTCTCCCTCTTTTCCTGAATTTTTTTCCCTTCTATTGTTTTCTCTCCTTTACAAGAAATGCCTTCCTTTGGCATCTTGCTGTCATTCTATTTTACCTTGGATTAAATAGATGTGTGTAGAGGTAGGGAAAAGCAGTCTTGAGTAGTGACTTTGGTTCAAGAACTCTGCTGGGTCTTTTATCTACATTTGATCATTTAAGCCTCACATCAGCTTACTTAGGTGGGGATTATTTTCTTCATTGCATGAAAGAACTGCATAGAAATGTGGGTAATGGTTGAGACCCTCTGCAACAAGACTGCCTGGGCTCAAGTGCCAGCACTGTATCTTCCTTGCCTCATGGAAATAATGGTCCCAAAGATTATACACTTTTGCATTCATTATTTACATTTTCTCGATTTTATTTTTTTAATATATAAATCACTCTAAGTATTTCATTATGAACAAGTTAGACTAAAAAGTTGTCTTTTCATTGTTTTTTCCAGACCTGTGACAACAATAGCAGCAGAGTCTCCTCAAAGTAAAAGCATGCTGTCCTTCTTGGTTCAAAGTATGTGAAAGGCAGAAAAATGCCCCCCAAAGATGTTCATGTCCTAATACGTGGGAATTTGTGATCTTACATATTCACATTTGCCAGTGTGATTAAGAGTACTGGCCTTCAGAGATCAGCTTGGATTATCCAGATAAACCCAATCTCATCACATGTGTCCTTAAAAGCAGAGAAATTTTTCTGGCTAGGTCAGAGAGATGAGACTTGATGGCTTTTAAGACGTGGGAAGAAAGTAGAAGCCAAGGAATGCAGATTGGCTGTAGAAGCTGGAAAAGGCAAGAAAAGAAATTCTTCCCTAGATCCTCCAGAAGAAAAGCAGCCCTGCTGATGTCTTGATTTAGCCCAGTGAGAGCAATGTCAGATTTCTAAACTAAAGAACTGCGAGAAATTAAATTTGTGCTGTTTTGAACTACTAAATTTGTGTTAATTTGTTGTGGAAGCAATAGAAATATAATGCAAAGTGTTGGAAGATACTTCTGAGTTCAAACATTGCCTGCAGTAATCTAAGGAAGAAAAATGCTTAAATTTTTTGTTTACCTTTGAAATAGACCAAAATCAAAGAAGATAAAATGTTATCCAGTAATAATGAGGATTATGCACATCCATTTGTATATGTGCATTTATCGCTCTTGAATTCACTTGTGGAGAAGAATTAGTTTCATACTATAACAGGTTTTTCATACAGGTTTTTACTTAACCTGCTTGGAAGATATTCGGTTCGTACTGTCTTTTAAATTTGTCAAGGTTTGAATAGTTTTAATAAATGGAAGCATTTTTCTTAAAAAATTTAAAATAATAAACATCAAGTTTCATTTTTAAACTAAAATAGCTGCTGCCTACCAATTATATAAAGTTATTTGAAATACACCAACAATACCAGGAAAAATTGTGATATTCAAGAAGACATTTATTAGTCATTTACCATTATTCTAGTTTGTGCTATATTCTGACCTCTTCAAGTTTAATAGCCTTCTGCTGTCCTGATAGGAATGTATCCAATTGTACACAAACAGAATATGTCTCAGGTCATTAAAGGTAGAAGAACTTTAGCAAATTTTAGTGTTCTCAGCACTCCATTTCAAGTGAAGCTAAAGAATATGCATAAACACAATTTTGTTCTTTATGGGAGGTTTTTTTTTTATCATAGTTATTAAGGCCTGTAGTTTTAATCTCCTTAGGCTCAATAGTCTGTTTTAAAATTTTTCTCTGCAATTTGTGTGTGTGTATTGTCATAACAACTTGAAAATAAATCATGACACTTAATATAAAATCTCCCTTCTGTTAATTAAAAAACACACCAGTTCCATGAAAACATCTCTTTTACAGGGAAAAAAATAACTCATCAGGTATTCGTACTAACTGTCCTTTGTTTCTTTTGAAATTAGTGTAAATCATGCAATAAAAGACCAAAAAAAAAAAAAAAAGGTTTGAATTTTTCAATTTTCCTTTCTATGGTTTTGTTTTTAAATTATTTCAAACTGTTAGAATAAATTTCTGTTTACAGCAGGGAAAATAGGACAAATCTTGGAAGAAGAAGTAACTTTTAAATTTAAGTCTTAAAGCTTGAATAAGATTTCAGCAGGTGGAAATGAGGAGAAAATTGCAGAGAACAGCTGATTATGATTAGAGCGGCTATTTACTGATTACTTACTTTGTCCTAGTACTGCTATTCTATTTTTCCATATCATTTGATTATACTTAATTTTTTAGAGCACTAAAATTTAGGTGAAATTATCTCCATTTTACAAATAAGGAAACTGAGTTTATGATATTATAGAAGAATCACCAATCAAATATTTGAATTGTAAATATAAAACACAAATATTTAATTCAAGTCTATCTCACAGCAAAGGCAATGTTCTGTCCACTGTGAAACATGAGACTCTTTGTTACTAGTTTATATTACGGTTCTTTTCCTTTTTTTTTTTTTTTTTTTGGCAAGGCATAGACTTTTTGCAATAGTGATGTAAAGTCTCATTTTAAAATAAATATTTAAAAACATAAATGTGAGTATATGGTCTAATTTCTAATTTAATTCCATTGTGATCTGAGAACAGACATTATAAGATTTATATTATTTTAAACCTGTAAAGGTATGTTTTATGACCTAGAATGTCATCTATCTTGGAGAATGTTTCACAAAAGCTTGAGAAGAATTGTATTCTGCTGTTGTTAGATGGAGTCATCTGTGGATGTTGATTATATCCAGTTGATTGATGGTTCTATTGAGTTCAACTATGTTCTTACTGATTTTCTGCCTGCTGAATCTGTCCATTTCTGATAAAGAAATGTTATCTCCAACCATGAGAGTAGATTCATCTGTTTCTCCTTGCAGTTCTATTAGTGTTTGGCTTATGTAGTTTGATGCTCTGTTGTTAGGTATATACACATTATATCTTCTTGGAGAATTGTCTCCTTTGTTAGGTTCGTCTGGATGTTCCCTGGTCACCTGGTTCCCAGTGTCACGAGTAAGTACTGGTACCAAGTCAAGCTGATGACGAAGTGATCACAAACACAGAGCAATTTTATCAAACAGTTTATCACATAAAAGAAAGAATTAAAGTAAAGAAGGAAGCTACACAAAGTGAAAATATAAATTCTAGAGAGAGTGGAATGGGTCAGTCTTCACTAGTGGAGAAAGATCCCGAAGTCTGAGTGCATGCTGCCTTTTATAAGCTCACTATTTTGTCCCACCTTTCTCCTGGCAGGATTCGTTGTTGTTTCCTGCCTTTTGGGGTGATTGACAGGTTGGGGTTATGTAACAGACCACATGACAGGTTACATAACAGGTTGGTTATGTAACAGTTTCCTTTTCTACACATACATCTTTCCCAGAATCCTTCACCAAGGATTAGATGATAATGATCTCTAGGTCAGTTAAAGGTTAGCAGGAACTTTTTACTATGTATGTTCCTACCAGGGAACAGTTCCTAGCCACAATTTGGTCCCTAGCTACAATTTGGTTCCCACCTTCCGCCCCCAGCCACTT
>RJWJ010017033.1:0-25431 GCA_004363605.1 Indri indri
GCATGCGCCACCATGCCCGGCTGATTTTTTTTTTCTATATATATATTTTTAGCTGTCCAATTAATTTTCTTTCTATTTTTGGTAAAGATGGGGTCTCGCTCTTGCTCAGGCTGGTCTCGAACTCCTGAGCTCAGAACGATCCGCCCACCTCGGCCTCCCAGAGTGCTAGGATTACAGGCGTGAGCCACCGCGCCCGGCCTAATAAAGCCCTTTTTAAAGCATGATCCGGCCGGGCGCAGTGGCTCACACCTGTAATCCTAGCACTCTGGGAGGCCAAGGCGGGAGGATTGCTTGAGCTCAGGAGTTCAAGACCAGCCCGAGCAAGAGTGAGACCCTGTCTCTACTATAAATAGAAAGAAATTAGCCAAACAACTAAAAATAGAAAAAATTAACCAGGCATGGTGGCGTAGGCTTGTAGTCCCAGCTACCTGGGAGGCTAAGGCAGGAGGATCACTTGAGCCCAGGAGTTTAAGGTTGCTGAGCTAGGCTGATGCCACGGCACTCTAGCCCAGGCAACAGAGCGAGACTCTGTCTCAAAAATAAATTAATAAATAAATAAAGCATGATCTATCAATATTTTAAGTAATTTATGTACATACTCTCTCCTTCTAAACCATAAATGACTCGAGGCGAAGATATTTGCTCATATATGTATCCTCACTGTACATAGAATTGTATGTGGTTTTTTGTTTGTTTGTTTGGAGATGGGTCTTGTTCTGTTGCCCAGGCTAGAGTACAGCGGCCCTATCATACCTCACTATAGCATGGAACTCCTGGGCTTAAGCGATCCTCCTGTCTAAGGTGGTGTGTCTAAGTGCATATTGCCATGCCCAGCTAATTTTTTCTTATTTTTTGTAGAGAAAGGATCTTGCTATGTTGCCCAGGCTGGTCTCAAACTCTGGCCTCAAGTGATTCTCTTGCCTTGGCCTCCCAAAAGAGTTGTGTCTTATATGATATATGTCTGTTAATTGAAAGAACAGATTTTTTTTTTTTAGAGACAGAGTCTTGCTAGAGTACAGTGGCATTATCATAGCTCAGTGCAACCTCAAATTCCTGGGTTCAAGCTGTCCTCTTGCCTTTGCCTCCCACATAGCTGAGACTACAGGCGTGTGCCACCAAGCCTGGCTAATTTTTCTATTTTTTGTAGAGATAGGGTCACATTCTCACTCAGGCCAGTCTCAAATTCCTGAGCTCAAACAATCCTCCTCCCTCAGTCTCCCAGAATGCAAGGATTACAGGTGTGAGCACTGCACCTGGCCTGAAAGAACAGATATTTTATCAACTTGATATAAAAATAGGGGCCTAGTGGTTAGTTTGAGATCAATTTTAATGTATTAAAATTCTTACATTTTTGTAGCCTAATTTCCTTGAGAACTGACTGCTTATTATCCTACTGAAATCACATCTTTTGATTCACAGGTATCCAAAGACCTGGACCAATGCACTGTTCCAGTACACATATAGCAGCCAAATCTCTGGGCCATACTCTGGTAACAGTGAGTGTGACTGAATATGAAGAGTACTTGGAGAGCAGTGCCACATTTGCTGCTTATGAACCCCTGAAGGTGAGATATTTCATGGTAAGGAATTGGCATTTCTTTTCATGGACCCAGCTATGTCCACTTAGGGGCTTACTAACTATCCATGGTCTCTGCTAAGGATTAGTGATAATTATGTTCTTGCCACTTTTTTTTTTTTGAGACTGTATCTCACTCTGTTGCCCTGAGTAGAGTGCCATGGCATCAGCCTAGCTCACAACAACATCGAACTCCTGGGTTCGAGCTATCCTCCTGCCTCAGCCTCCAGAGTAGCTGGGACTACAGTCGCGCACCACCACACTCAGTTAATTTTTCTATTTTTAGTAGAGACAGGGTCTCGCTCTTTCTCAGGCTGGCCTCGAACTCCTGACCTCAACCAATCCTCCCGCCTCGGCCTCCCAGAGTGCTAGGATTACAGGCATGAGCCACCGCACCCGGTCTTGTTCTTGTCACTTTTTTGTTTTTAGATCTATAGTTCTCTCATCAAACCTGAGTTTCAGGGAGTTTACTCCTTCATGTTTCTACCACAGAAATATCTTTATGTTGTATCCTCAAGCTTTAGATTTTCCCCTTTCTTTCTTCTTTCTTACTGAGATATAAAATATGCACAGTAAAGTACATGTAGTACACTAATCTTAAGGTACTATCTGAATTTTTACATGTGTATGTATCTCTGTAAACACCTAGTTAAAGAATATTAGCATACTCCCTTTAAACAACCCTGAAAGATAACTTTCTGTCCTATGGAGGGAGGTCAATCATCATTTACCCTATATACTTACGGATTTTAAGAACAGGAGCCATTATTTTGGGCCCTAAGGATTGGTCCATTATAACAGGGACATTATGACAGGTGATTCAAAATAAAAGTAGTAGAACCTGGCATGCTTTCTACATACTTGATTCCATCAGAAGCTAAAATTGATTCCGGCAAGTTCTTGCTGATGGATACTCACAAATCCTGGCTCAGTGCCTCTTGGGATAAGGAAGCACCCACAGGGAAAAAGTTAACATTAATGAAAGATGCAAGGTAAGTTTTTAATTAAAAAAAAATAATTTGCTCATTATAATTTGCATTTTAAGTTGCCCTCATTGCAGATTGTGCAGCATATGTATTAAACATATGGTTCAAATATGTTTCATTAGTTTCCTTGGTGGATGAATCATCCTACTTGCCTGGCTGTGGCTCATTGTAAAGTTTCATTAGGGTTTCTTCTTACTTTTATCATTGTACTTAGACTTATTTCATATTTATTTATTTATTTTTTATTTTTTTATTTTTTTTTTTGAGACAGAGTCTCACTCCCTTGCCTGGGGCGAGTGCCGTGGCGTCAGCCTAGCTCACAGCAACCTCAAACTCCTGGGCTCAAGCAATCCTACTATCTCAGCCTCCCGAGTAGCTGGGACTACAGGCATGCGCCACCATGCCCGGCTAATTTTTTCTACATATATTTTTAGCTGTCCAATTAATTTCTTTCTATTTTTTGGTAGAGATGGGGTCTCGCTCTTGCTCAGGCTGGTCTTGAACTCCTGAGCTCAGAGCGATCCACCCGCCTCGGCCTCCCAGAGTGCTAGGATTACAGGCGTGAGCCACCGCGCCCGACCTTATTTCATATTTATTGAGTGTCCACAAATCAGATCTCCCCTGAATGAAAACCATCCTTAAAGGAAAGGAAATCAGATGGTGATTTTCTTTTTCTACTTAGTACTTTAGTCATGTATCTGTCCCTTTACATGCTGAAAAAAATATTTAAAAATGTATGTGTTGGCCTGGTGCGGTGGCTCCTGCCTGTAATCCTAGCACTCTGGGAGGCCGAGGCAGGTGGATCGCTCAAGGTCAGGAGTTCAAAACCAGCCTGAGCAAGAGCGAGACTCCTGTCTCTACTAAAATAGAAACAAACTATCTGGACAACTAAAAATATATATATAGAAAAAATTATCCGGGCACAGTGGCACATGCCTGTAGTCCCAGCTACTCGGGAGGCTGAGGCAGGAGGATTGCTTGAGCCCAGGAGTTTCAGGTTGCTGTGAGCTAGGCTGACACCATGGCGCTCTAGCGAGGGCAACAGAGTAAGACTCTGTCTCAAAAAAGAAATAAAAAAAAAGTATGTATTATACCACTGCACTCACTATTATGTTTCACTGCATTGTCCTGTTCTCAATTTGTCCCTTTACATATCAGTTCAATTCAATTGTTCTGATTACTTTTGGACTAGACATCTAAGAAAAAGGAATAATTTCTGTTTTACCTTCTCAGAGAGGCCTTCCATGAGACCTCTGACTATGTTCATTTCTTCTGTTAAAAGGCTTTTATAGCACTCTGTAATGTGTCTTTTTGTAACACTCATTATACTCTTTACCTACTCCAATTATGTCTTTCCCAGACTGTGAGCTCCACTGTGAGGTAAGACCTTATTGGATTTCTATTACTATATCCTCAGTGGGCCATCAGTGAATACTTGTTGAATTGTATGTAAATTATTCAATGCTGCCATTAGAGATAGGAATAATTAATTTTAATTGTATTCAATAATAATGAGTTTGTGGTTGTAGCGAGCTATGATGACACCACCACACTCTAGCCCGGGTGACAGAGTGAGACCCTGTCTCGAAAAAAATGTTTATGCAGTTATTTATACAATATATTTTATGTGTACAACATTGTACTAAATCCCACTAAGGAAGAGAAATTCTTTTAAAAAATTAGTCATAAGATACTATTTATTCTTAAGGAGTTTATGTAACTATAGAACACAAAAAAAATTATTAAGCCTGGCACAGTGGCTTGCTCCTGCAATCTCAGCTACTCAGGAGGCTGAAGCAGGAGGCTCGCTTGAGCCTAGTAGTCTGGCCAATATTGCAAGACCCCATCTCAAAAAAAAAAAAGAATTATTAGACTTATACATAGTATTTGATATGTTTAAATAACATTAGGCGACGAACAGTGTACAAATGAGTGGTAGAGATAAATACAATAAGACCTTAGAGGATACAGAAATGGCTATGGTCTGGAATGACTGGACACAAATTAACAAATAACGTGACGTATCAGTTAGGCTTGAATGATAGGATCTGAATTAGTACCAAGGTGAGAGGTATGACATACATTATCTCTTAATTTGGGAATTAAGTCTAACATCATTTTCAGCATATTCAGATAACCAGTTTCAGTTTAGAAAACTGTCGAATTCCCTAACCCATCAGGGATTAATTTCTTTAAATGTCGTCAGGCTCTAGACCCTGTGGAAGTGGCACTGGTGACATGGCAGTCTGTGAAGGAAGTGGTATTTGAAGGGGGCCCTCGTCCATGGATCTTGGAGCCCTCCCGATTTTTTTTGGAATTGAGCGTGGAGAAGATGGAGAAGATTGAAGTAACACAAGTCCGGCTGCCAGCTAAGAGAAAACAGAACCAGTACATCTACCGGGTCCTGTGCTTGGATTTAGGGGAACAAGTAAGAAAATGGTGTTTTTCTAACATTTTCTTTAGTACAATACTCCAAATCTTTTGTATTTCCAGCCATTCCTTTTTAGATTCCAATGGATTTAGTTCATGGACTAGATAGGAAAATTCTAATTATTGATCAAAGGATTTTTTTAAACCTTACATTTAAACATTTAAATTTATCCTTTACATGTACCCAAAGATTTCAGTTTGCTCATCTGAGAATTCTAATAGTTCACTAACTAAACAATTGAAGATCTTTTTGTAGTAATGAGCTTATTTCACATTATTTTCAATATCTTTATTGTTATGATTTATTTGCTTGTTATCTAGAGGATATTTGCTTCCCCAGTTTCAAAGAATTCAAGGAAGGGAAACTGAAGTGTCATCTGTGATTAGAAATTTTGAAGAACCAGTTGGATCTATGCTGATAAGGGTAATAAGTATGTTGCCCTCTATCAGTTGAATTAGTTTCGATTATTTTTAGAGGTAGTGATGGATTCGCATAGTTCTCATTCACAGCTGTACCATGCTTCTGTCAAAACCAACAACAAAGGTTTACGATTTGACTAGGGTTGAGAATTCAAGGTATGACTGAAACACAGCATGGCTAGCCAGCAAACAGGGAATCAATGTAGGATTTTAACTTAGTAAGAACGTGTTATAATCAGTTAAGCTTCTTTGTAATATTTATAGTGAACTTAACTTTATATATGACTAGCTATTAGTAATTTCAGGCCTAATCACCTCCTTTTCCCCCCAGTTTTTATTGTGGTAAAATACACATAAAACTTAACATCATAATCATTTTTAAGTGTACAGTTCAGTGGTATTAAATACACTTGATGTTGTCCAGGCATCACCACCATACACCTCCATAACTCTTTTCATCTTACAGAACTGAAACTCCATACCCATTAAAAAATAACTCCCCATTCATGCTTCACCTCAGCTCCTGGCAACTGCCATTCTACTTTCTGTCTCTATAATTTTGACTAAGTACCTCATATAAATGGAATTATATAGTATTTTTCTTTACTTGCTTATTTCACTTAGCGTAATGTTTTCAAGGTAGCATATGTCAGAATTTCCTTCCTTTTAAAGGCTTCGTAATACTCTATTATATGTATAAACAGTATTTTGCTTATTCATTCATCCTTTGATGGACATTTGTGTTGCTCATAGTAAGTTTTAGCAATTATGAAAAATGCTGTTGTGAACATAGGTATGCAACTATATCCTCAAGACCCTTCTTTTAATTCTTTTGAATATATATCCAGAAGTGGAATTGCTGGATCATATGGTAATTCTATTTTTAATTTTTCGAGGAACCACTGTTCTCTTTTCCACAGCAGCTATACCATTTTACAGTCCTACCAACAGTGCACAAGTGTTCCCATTTCTCCTCATCCTTACCAACACTTATTATTTTCTGCTTCTTTTGGTAGTAGCCATCCTAATGGGTATGAGCAAGGTATCTCATTCTAGTTTTGATTTGCATTTCCCTAATAATTAGTGATGTTGAACGTTTTTTCATGTGCTTATTGGCCATGTGTATTGGAGAAGAAAATATGTCTCTTCAAATCCTTTGCCCACTTTTGAATCAGTCTTTTACTATTGTATGACGTTAGCTGTGTGAGTACGATGTTACCGTTGAGTACGATGGGTTTTTCATCTAAGGCTTTTATTATGTTGAAGTAGTTTCCTTCTTAGTTTGTTGAGTGAGCTATTAGTAATTTTGGGCCTAATTAACCCCTACTTGAAGCTCCCTAACTCTTTTTGTTTGCACATTCTGTTATTCATTAGTACTTCCACTAGAGACAAGTTGAAGCACACTTTAGTTTTTCCACTTTTTACCAGCTGGTAACAAAAGATTTGGTGGAAGAAAAGACTGAAGTAATTGATAAAGTTAAAAAATGTTCCATTTGTTTTTGAATTTTCATGATACCCTTAATGCCCCTTAGCACAGATAATTAAGAACTATAATATCTATAAGGGATTTGCCTGATTACATAATGTCCAAAGGGGCTCTTTATACTGGAGTATGAATAATTCTAACGCATTTATATTGGCATGACTTACATCAACTGTCTACCCACAATTGTCTCTTGCTTTGATACTTCCTTAAGGTTCTCACATTCCGAATTGGAAATCATCCAGGTGTCCTGAATCCTAGTCCAGCTGTAGAGGTTGTGCAGGTGCGCTTCATATGTGCCCACCCTGCCAGTATGTCAGTAACCCCAGTGTACAAGGTGCCAGCTGGTGCCCAGCCATGTCCTCTGTCACAGCACAACAAACAGCTGGTAAGTACAGAATATATTTCTAACTAACTTGGCAATTTTGTCTTCCACGCTTTAGAGATAAAGAGTCTGAAATACAGCTTTTATCTTATTAAAGTTAAGGGAACTATTTTGTTACTCATTCTCTGATAGCGTCTGAGAAGAGGTGATTAAACTAGATTAGAATTGGCTAGACTTAGTGATATGACTTTGTTTACTGTACTTAGGAACATAGTTAGTTTGTAATTATGACAATAGACAATTGAGATCTCTCTTCATAACTTCCAAATAGTTTTGCTAATATCCTTCCCTACCAAATCTTTTATTAGATTGCCAATAAGTAATAAAATTTACCTCTTCTCCAAACCTACCATGACAAATAGTATAAACAATAACATAGCTACTAAGCAGGCAACAGGGAATGAGGAATAAATGAGTTATCTAACCTAAAAACTAGAATATCAGACTATATGTAAATGCAGTTGACTATGATTCCAAGCATGGGAGAATAGAAGTCATTACTTAACCTGTGCAGGAAAAAAAAAAAAAATTCAATTAATTATTCCCATTTTACAGATGAGAACACTGAGGCTCCTAGAAGTTGAGTCATTTCCCCAAAGTCATACATCTAGATAAAGTAGCACATTCTGTCTGACTCCAAAGCACATATTATTAAGTTTATGCTATACTGCCTTTTATTATAAAGGAACAACAGAATGAGATGTTACCGGTTGGGAACTCATTTTTTTTTCAGAATCTGATTTCACATTAAATAATATTATTTGAAGCTTATGAATGATTTGCTTCATTAAAAGCACTCAGAATGGAGCAGAATAAAAGTTACCCCTATAATGTCATTATTATTTGGTACCACTTTTCATTTGAAATAATTCAAATTTATAGAAAAGTTGCAATAAAAGAACAACTTTTTTCCCCTGAAGCATTTGAAAGTGAGTTAGAGACATGATTCTTTATCACGCTACCCACATACATAGCATATATTTCTTTTTCGTAATTGAGATATAGTCCACCCTTTTAAATTACATAAGTCAAAGTTGTATATCCATCACCACTGTCTAACTTCAGATCATTTTCGTTTTCCCCAAAGGAAACTCCATACCCAGGGTGGGGCAGAAGAAAAAAAAAAAAGAAAAAAGAAAAAAAAAAAAAAAAGAAACTTCATGTCCATTGGCAGTCACTTCCCATTTCCTCTACCTCTCAGCCCCTGACAACCAAGGGACAGTTCCTGCTTGACTTCTGATGACCTGTCTCTATATACAATAACTAGATAAAGAAACATGGAGCTGGCCGGGAGCGGTGGCTCGCGCCAGTAATCCTAGCAGTCTGGGAGTCCAAGACCAGCCTGAGCAAGAGCGAGACCCCGTCTCTACTATAAATAGAAAGAAATTAGCTGGACAACTAAAAATATATAGAAAAAATTAGCCGGGCATGGTGGCGCATGCCTGTAGTCCCAGCTACTTGGAAGGCTGAGGCAGAAGGATTGCTTGAGCCCAGGAGTTTGAGGTTGCTGTGAGCTAGGCTGATGCCACGGCACTCTAGCCTGGGCAATGCAGCGAGACTCTGTCTCAAAAAAATAAAAAATAAAAAATAAAATAAAATAAAAATGGAACCACTATATCTCTGTTTAACCCTTCTGTTAAGTAATAGCTTTATCTTAGAACTTAGAAGCTTGTCCTTGAAAGACTTTGTAACCAGAGTTAGTTAGGAGATCTATAGAAGCCTTTTGAAAGACTTTTAACCTAAAACAAACTACCCGTTATTATGTAAATCTGTTACCCCTGGCAACCGATCACTGTTTTTATAAATACCCATGTGAAACTTTATTCTGGGCCCTATGATTCATGGGGATATCGTAGGGACCCTTGAGTACCCCCGCTTTTTGCCTTTTATCTTTATAACTCTATAAAACTATATCTTCATCTCTGTGTATTCTTTTATTGCAATTATTCTGCATTTTCTATTATTTTCTTATCTTTTGCAACGACCCCTACCTAAAAGACCCAGTTTTTTGCGGGGAGCGTAGATAAACTCCCCACACAGCCTGAGCAAGAACAAGACCCTGTCTTTACCCAAAAAACAGAAAAAATTAGCTGGGCATGGTGGTGCGCACGTGTGGTCCCAGCTATTTGCGAGGCTAAGGCAGCAGGATCATTTGAGCCCAGAAGTTTGAGATTGCAGTGAGCTATGATGATGCCACAGCACTCTAGCCCGAGCAACAGAGCAAGACTCTGTCTCAAAAAAAAAAAAAAAAAAATTGGTGAATCCAGGTGAAGTATATATAGGTAACTATTATACTATTCTTTTACTACATCTATAGGTCTGCAAATTGTCAAAGTAAAAAGATTGAGAGAAAACTTGATCCCTAACTTCAGGGATATCTTGCTGCTGCCTCTTAGGCTTTTAAAATTTTCTTTCAGTACTTTTTATTTTAATGCAGATTCCTGTATCAAGCCTAAGGGACACGGTCCTGGAACTGGCAGTGTTTGACCAACACACAAGAAAGTTTGATAATTTCAGTTCACTAATGCTAGAATGGAAATCCTCAAATGAAACCCTAGCGCATTTTGAAGATTATAAGTCAGTGGAGATGGTAGCTAAAGATGATGATGGTGGGCAGACCCGGTTACATGGTAATGTGAAAATTTATGAATTCTTTCCTATACCTGCCAAATGGTTCTACACTAAGTATTTTCTTATAGGCAAGGGTTTTGCTTTGGATTTTATCATATATCATCTTCCATCTTTGATCTTGGTATGTTTTAGAAAACATAAAGGTAGATTTCCTTGTTTACAAAGCTAGAGTTTAGGGTCCAACATTTCTCATAAGAAAATAGATTAATTAATTTTAATATGTATTAATTGTCTATTATTTGCCTAATATTATGGAAATATTCATTTATTAGCAAATATTTATTGAATGGCTGCTACATGTAAGGCCCTCTGCTAGGCAGTGGAGATATAATGGTGAATGAGACAGGCGTGGCTTCTGCCCTCATATACTGACAATCTGTTTGGGGAAGGCAGACTTTAGTTATTTATTTTTTTTGAAGCCAGACTTTAAACATTACAACTGTGTTAGGCGCTTCGAAGGGCAAATATAGGGTACCTTGGGAGCTTATAACACGGGGACCTAACCTAGTCTAGAACAGAGAAGGCTGCTGCTAAAAAGTAACATTTATGCTGAGACCCAAATGGGTGGCAGGAAGAGAAAATAATAATGAGCTGAAGGTGAGTGAGATTGATTTGGAGAAGGGGCAAGAGGCATTAGAAGTTCGAGAAGTTCAACAAGCCCTCATGCGCAAGTGCTCATCAGTCCTCCGCTCGTGTCACATTTGCTGATACCCCATTCCTTAAAGCAAGACATCTGACCAAAACCAGAGTCAAGGTGGGCAGAGACTGCACAAAGGCATAGATACCAGCAGATGTGATTCACCATGGACCATTAATGTGACAGTCTACCACAAACAAATTCCAAGGATGAAGAAGAAAGTGGTTCAAAGGCTAACTTTTAGGCTTCTGGCATGAGCATTTGGGTAGATGGTAGAACCATTCAATAGAATAGGAAACGCTAGGGAAGGAGAAATGATATTTAATCTATTTCCTGTTTACAAGGAGCTTACACCCAGAGCAAGTTTAAGAGCCTAGCTAGAGAACATGACAACATAATCCTAAAACCAATAGTATGATACAGTTAGTGTAAAAAGTGGTACAGAAGAAAGAGATGCCCCTTATACCCTCTAACAATCAATCACCAAGTACCATTAGTGTTACCTTCTAAATATTTTTTGGTTTCATCTTTTCCTTTCCAACTCCATCACTAATGTCCTTATCACCTCTATCCTGCATTACCACAGTAGCCTCCTAACATTTCATTTTGTCTCTGCTACTCTCTAATCTATCTTCCACACTGCTGTCCAGAGTGATCTTACTATTATTCAAGTCTGAATACCTCTCTTAAAATCCTTTTTTGGCTGGGTACAGTGGCACATGCCTATAATCCCAACACTTTGGAAGGCTGAGGCGGAAGAATCACTTGAGACCAGAAGTTTGAGACCAGCCTGGGCAACATAGCAAGACCCCATCTCTAAAAAAAATAAGAAAAATTAGTTGGGCATGGTAATGCATGCCTATCATCTCAGCTGCTCGGGAGCCTGAAGTGGAAGGATCACTTGAGCCTAGGAGTTCAAGGCTGCAGTGAGCTACGATCATGCCACTGTCCTCCAGCCTGAGCAACAGAGTGAGATCCTGTCTCTAAAAATGAGAGAGAGAAAGAGGAGAGAAGAAAAAAGAAAGAAGAAGGGAGGGAGAGAAAGAAAGTCAAATGACTAAAGCAGTGTTAGATTATGGAAGACTTCAAATACTAGTTTAAGGAGTTTGAATTGATCTAAGGAAGAACAGTTTGCCGTTTAAAATTTTTGAGTAAGTGACTGATAGGACATTTACATATACAGAACAGTTTAGAAGAGTAAAAGTTCCCAAAGGACTATCCATTTTATTTCTCACTTCCATTTGAAAATCCAACAAAAATTTCCCTGTACGCTATTGTCAGGCTATTTTTAGACTTGTAGACCATCAAAGCTGGAAAGAATTTTAGATTTTACCTGGCCCATTCATTTAATAAAGGAACTGAGAGATAAAGTAGTTGCTCAGGATCATATAGGAATATAGTGGCAGGGTCAGCACAAAAACCTAGTTTTCTATTTCTTGTGTATTTTCTCATTTAGTGTTTTTCTGCCCTACAATAAAACACCATTTGGAAAAATTGGGGAATAATTTGGTTTTCTAGAAACACTTTTGTTTTTTTTCTCATAGAGTATTTTTCTGCATGTTTCCAGGTCATCAGATTCTTCAAGTACATCAGATAAAAGGGACTGTACTCATTGGGGTCAATTTTGTGGGCTATTCAGAGAAGAAAAGCCCGAAAGTGAGTGGAGATTGTGATTTAAGAAATAAAAATTAAGTAATTAGAATTTAAGGCTCTTCTTTAAAACTTGTTTACAACTGATGTAAATCTGAGAACTATGCATTTCTGTGACTCTGTTATTTTTGGCACCTGAGAGAGTACTAGAATCTTCTCTCATGAGGTGAGGAATTAGAAATTTATATTCACCTTTGTGGTTTTATTACATTTCTAGGAAATTTCCAACTTACCCAGATCTGCAGCTGTGGAGCTGCTCCTGGTGGATGACGTAACTGTGTTGCCTGAGAATGCCACCATCTATAACCACCCTGATGTGAAGGTGGAAGCTACATGGGTCTAGTTAAATGGAATCATATTAGAGGGGAGGTTATTAAAATTAATGGTATAATAATTAAGAAAACCTCACTTATGTATTAAAAAATCACTGATATATGTATATAACACCTATATAATAATTAGCTGCACTATCCTTAAGCATTGTATTTTAATAATGATATTTTGTCTTTTGTCCATTGACCTTAATTTTTTATCCCATATCCTTTCTTAGGTAGGTAGAAGTTATTTCCTTTGAGTTATTTATAAACAGAAGGGAACAGAATATTGTTTGCCTGATTTCTCCATAGGAAATATTTAGCCTTCTGGAAGGATCCGGTTATTTTTTAGTGAACAGCAATGAGCCGGATATTGCTATCATCACTTACATGGAAGCAGAAAGCTCTGTCCAGGTGAGTTGTAGAGATATTCCCAGATTGCGGTCTCAGGCCAAAGCTCATTCTTAGGAGAATGTTTGGAAAAATTCCACTGAGTGTCTAAAACTTGTTACAAAAGTAACATTTGCCTCTCTTTCTTTTTTTAACCTACGTAGATTCTTCAACCAAAAGTGAGGGGTTTTTTTTCTACAGCTAGTTACAATACTGGACAGTTTTTTCTTCTGGTTGTACTGAGACAGTATTGGAGACATCTAATTAGAAGATTTCTATTAAAAGAAAGTTCATTTTTATACATTTCAAAACATATAACTGTATAGACATTTAAATATACCATTGACTTTATAACCTGAGTATATGGTGTTTTCAGCCAAGTAAAAATATTAAGCTGACTTCATACTCAGTATGCCAAAGGATTTGTTTTTAGTTGACTTATAGTAATAAATATAATGCCTTATATTAATATATAGATATATTTCCTTTCCTTCTAAGAGCTCAAAGGAATTTAACTTACCTTAGTCATAATATTTGTTTTAAAAAGGGAAGACTGGGCCAGGTGCAGTGGCTCATGCCTGTAACCCCAGCACTTTGGGAGACCGAGGCAGGAGGATTGCTTGAGGCCAGGAGTTCAAGACCAGCCTAGGCAACATAGCAAGACCCTTTCTCTACAGAAAATTTTTTAAAAAATTAGCTGGATATAGTGGCATGCACCTATAGTCCTAGCTACTCGGGAGGTTGAGGCAGGAGGATCACTTGAGCCCACGAATTGGAGGCTGCAATGAGCTAGGATGACGCCAGTGCACTGCAGCCTGGGCAGCAAAACAAGACTCTGAAGAGAGAGAGAGAGAGACAGAGAGAGACAGAGAGAGAGAGAGACAGAGAGAGAGAGACAGAGAGAGAGAGAGAAGGAAAGAAAAAAGAAAAGAAAATAAAAAGAGAAGACTGAAGCACTTAGATGCAGACAAAGGATGTGAAAAAACATGCTGTTCTGCAGGAGCTGTAGTACAAAGAAAAAACAAAGTATTTGTTGGCCCAATGCTTTCTCCCCCTACTGGCAATTACAGCATGTATGGATGTGATTTTCTTCATGAAACCCTTTCCCTATGCATAATTAACAAGCTGGACATATATGTTGGATTCTGCTTGAATTCAATCAACTTAGATTCTGCTCTTTATCAGTTAGTATTTGCTAAGGTATATATTTTGCCATGATCTGAAAATCACATTAAGGATACATATTGTGCTATGCCTGAAATATGTAACCATGTAACATGACCTATAAACATAAGATATGTTTTCTGCTTTGGATGAAAATAGTTGCTATGATTACTCTTGGAGCATGTTTGCTTCTTTACTTAGCTGCCATCTTTTTCCTTCTAGTTAGTTCCAGTACATCCTGGATCTCTCACTTTGGAAGTATATGATCTTTGCTTGGCTTTCTTGGGTCCAGCAACAGCCCACCTCAGCATATCAGACATACAAGAGCTGGAGCTTGATCTTATCGATAAGGTGAGAGATGTTTGCTTTATCTCAGAAATGAAGCAAGCCTCATTCGCACTCCCCAGTATCACTTAATATAGTCTCTGTTCAGCTACTATGTGTGTGTATACCAGGACTTTTGATAATGTAAATGGAAATACTTGCCCTTAAAGAACAGCATTCCAACATTAAACAGATGAAGATAAATAGAGTGTTAAAGAACAACTTAAAATAATATACATAGATTAGGCTTATTTGATTAAAGGCTAATCAAGAGCATTTAGCATGAACAAAAAAGTTTGCTGCCCTCTAAGAGTTAGACTGCCTTTGGTGAATGAGACACCTCTACTAAAATCTATCTTTTTTTTCCTTTTTTTTTCAAACTACTAGGTTGAGATTGGCAAAACTGTATTAGTGACTGTGAGAGTTCTTGGCTCTTCTAAACGCCCATTCCGAAATAAATACTTCAGAAACATGGAGCTCAAACTGCAGTTGGCTTCTGCCATTGTCACCCTGACGTGAGTACTTCTTTCAATACTTCTGTCTTTCTGTGTTTAACATCATGAGACTCTTCCTCTCCTGGTAGCCTGGTCAACTTTCTCTTAGGTTATTTCAGATTTTCTCTCTTCCTTTTTTGTCACGGTAACTTTCAGCATTTACTCTCTTTCCATATTCAGCTCTCTACAAAACACCTGTTTGAGCCAGGCACAGTGGTATATACCTGTAGGCCCAGCTACTGAGGAGGCTGAGGCAAAAAGATCACTTGAGCCCAGGAGTTGAAGGCTGCAGTGAGCTGTGATCATGCCACTGCACTCCAGCCTGGGTGACAGAGAGACCCTGTTTCTTAAAAAAAAAAAGTAGGGCCGGGCGCGGTGGCTCATGCCTGTAATCCTAGCACTCTGGGAGGTCGAGGCAGGTGGATCGTTCTGAGCTCAGGAGTTCAAGACCAGCCTGAGCAAGAGCGAGACCCCATCTCTACCAAAAAATAGAAAGAAATCAATTGGACAGCTAAAAATATATATAGAAAAAATTAGCCGGGCATGGTGGCACATGCCTGTAGTCCCAGCTACTTGGGAGGCTGAGACAGTAGGATTGCTTGAGCCCAGGAGTTTGAGGTTGCTGTGAGCTAGGCTGATGCCATGGCACTCGCCCCAGGCAAGAGAGTGAGACTCTGTCTCAAAAAAAAAAAAAAAAAAAGAGGAGGCTAGAGTGTGCTATCATCACATTTGTATATAACCACTGCACTCTAGCCTGGGTGACATGGCAAGACCTCACCTCTAAAAATAAAAATACACATTTGAGGTTCTCAGATGTCTTGTTTGGGGGCTAAAATCATATATGTCATTAGTATTTCCATTTTCTGAAACTTCTCCTTGGATGATATCCTTAGTATGTTTCGGGAAAGAGGGCCTTCAAAAATATGTTTGGAAGCAGAGGTACTGGTGTATCCCTCTAAGAAAGGAGAAATTCAAGAATTTCAAGACAATTTACTATTTGCAATTTTACCAGTCTATGTTAATATTGCCTTTATTCCTTTGGAACCTTAGAACAATTTTTACCCTTCTGGAGCTTTCTGCCATTGCCATGAAATTTGTCTTGACTCTGGAAATTTATTTTCTGGCAGTTCCCTCTAACCAGAGTTAAAATAAGCAGAAAATGTTAAGCATCTCAGAAAGATGCATCACTGGCCACTCTCAAAACCAAATCTTTCTCACCTAAAAACACTTGGGTCTTTGCAGGCTAATGGAGAAACAGGATGAATACTCTGAAAATTACATCCTTCGAGCTATCACTGTTGGGCAAACCACACTTGTAGCTATTGCCAGGGACAAGATGGGGAGAAAATTCACATCAGCTCCTCGGCAAATTGAAGTAAGGAAATTGATTCATCTAAAATTCGTACTTCATCTTACTTATCATCATTTATCTTTTTCTGTTTAGTTTGCACAAGTTAAAAATCATTTGACTAGGCCAGGCTCAGTGGCTAACACCTATAATAATCCCAGCTACTTGGGTGGCTGAGGCGGGAGGATTGCTTGAGGCCAAAAGTTTGATCCAGCCTGGGCAACACAGACCCCATCTCTAAAACAAAACAGAATGGGCCAGGCACAGTGGCTCACGCCTCTGTAATCCTAGCACTTTGGGAGGCCAAAGTAGGAGGATCACTTGAGGCCAGGAGTTTGAGGTTTCAGTGAACTATGATGATGCAACAGCACTCTAGCCGAGGGAACTGAGCAAGACCTTGTCTAAAAAAAAAAAATTGATTTGGAAAGCACAAAAAGGATTCCAGTGTATTTCCTTCACATTTTGCCCCCATGCTTATTTTAACATGAATAAATCATACTGATTTTTTCGTCTTCATTTCATATCAAAAGTATTTTCTTCTATCATTAAAAGCTAATTTTCAGCCACGTGTTGATAATTGTTGAAGCTGGTAATGAGTGCCTGAAAGTTCATTACACTGTTCTCTCTACTTTTATATATGTTTGAAAGAAAGTTAACTATAAACATAATTTTAAGGCTGAAGCCATGGCACTCGCCCCAGGCAAGAGAGTGAGACTCTGTCTCAAAAAAAAAAAAAAAAAAAACATAATTTTAATGGTCACTTTTACTCCAGCGAGTGGATATATAATAACTTATTTAAGTATTCCCACTTAAATAATTTTGAATTTTTTGCTATTATGTATAAAAGTTTTATATATAAATAAAATAAAAATACATATCCTTGTGTTTAACTTTTTTGTGCATAATTAGGAGTTTTCCTTAGAATGAGATTATAATCATTTATTGTGAAATTCACTCTAGTCATTGTTGTCCTTTTGGTTTTCTCCTTAAGGTGTTTCCTCCATTCAGACTTGTTCCAGAGAAAATGACACTGATTCCAACTAACATGATGCAGGTGATCTTAAAGGCAGAAAAATAAGATTTACCTTTTCTCCTTATCTCACTCACACACACATACACACACACCCTTCTTCCTATTGGCCTCCTTTTGTCTACTCTCAGCCAAGTACAACTGGATCTGATAAAAAAAAAATTAAATCCTTTTGTAGTTCATAAGCTGCTGATTGGATTTTCATGCACATGTGTGAGATGTGCCTCCCTCAAACCTTGTTAGGATGTCGGTACGTTACCTTTCTGACATGAAAAAAATAAAATAAAATTAGTATTTTTCCTGACCCTCGATGTATATCATATAAAGTGTCTCTTGGAATCCCATGGATCATTTGCAGCACTTCCAGGTCTCCTACATTTGAGTTGATGTAGGATGGGCTGTTTGGGAAATGGGAGAAGTCAAGTGGGGGAAGAAAAAGTCAAGTTGCTTGGACAAAATATTGGGAAAAGAGATGTGACTTCTCCCCCATGTTCCAGGCATTCAATGGTATGCTTAAATTCCAGGTAATGTCTGAAGGTGGTCCCCAGCCCCAATCTATCATTCACTTCTCCATCAGTAATCAGACCGTGGCTGTTGTTAATAGGAGGGGACAAATTACGGGGAAGGTGATTGGTACAGCTGTGGTCCATGGCACCATCCAGATAGTAAATGAAGACACTGGCAAAGTCATTGTGTTTTCCCAGGTATTGCTTCTTTGCTCTGCTCTGCTTCTGCTCTTCTATCCGGTAGCCATATTGGGGCTTGGGGGGTTGGGGAGGAGGTAGTGATGAGGGGGGTGTCAGCAGCCCAGGAAAAATCTTTTAGTTCCTCTCACCTGGCATTCTCTTAACCAGGCATGGAAAATATATAATCTTTAGTGAAAAACCCACAGAGTGCTTGGCATTGTTGTAAGACATGGTGCCTATCCTTAAGGAATTCTTTAAAGAACAAAAACAAATATGTCTATGTTGTAAGATTTTTTACTGAATGCCAAAAACAACAAACTAGTTATGATAAGCATCTCTGTCCACCCCACAGAAACTTCCTCTTAGCCTACGCTTTCTCTTCACCCTGTTGAGCAGGATGAAGTACATATTGAAGTTGTTCAGCTAAGGGCTGTTAGGATCCTTGCAGCTGCAACTAGACTCATCACAGCCACTGAGGTCAGTATGATGGCTCTGTTCTGGGTTCATTATTCTGATAATGCCAGTTGGGCAGGATATGTAGCACAATACCACTTTTTCTTTTCAGATGCCAGTTTATGTCATGGGAGTGACAAGTACCCAGACCCCTTTCTCCTTTAGCAATGCCAACCCTGGGCTTACATTCCATTGGTCCCTGAGCAAAAGGGATGTATTGGATCTAGTGCCCAGGCATTCAGAGGTATGAATTTACCTGTTTATTATATTATCTTTGGGATCTTGATATTAAATTTATTTTATTTCATCATAAGTTTTAGACTGACTCACTTTCTAAACTATGCAGTATTATTACTTACCTACTTTTCCTATTGTTCTGTGAACTCTGGAAACCTGAAAAGCATATGAAGAATCCAAATTTGAGTACACAGGTAATACTGCATGATTTTTAATACTTTTTTTGCTGGAAAGAGCTCTCAAAAGAAATCTTTCCATCAGTATTACATGTGTTTTATTTGTGAGCAGATGATTATGTCAGATGAGTAAAGTATACCCTATGAATATAAAGTATATATACATAGAGTTTAAATATTTAATATAATCTTTTAACATGTTCAGACACATATTTAATTATATTTATAATCGTGTTTTGCTGCATGATGGGCAGTTGATGTTAACAGTAAGAAAAGCGGATGCAGATGGCTATAGATGGCACTGTGATGCTGAGCAGGCTCCTGGGCCCGCCCCGCTGAAAGCTGGAGAAGAACTGGATCCCCACAGAGGGCATGTCATGCACTGTGGGTGCCATGGGTCTGTCATTCATTGCCCAGCAACTGGACTGGGTGCCTTATATCAGTGGCAAATTTAAGAAGGACAATTAATTAAACTGTCCCTCCATGGTTCCCTTTGGTATCTGGTGGTACTGGCTCCTCCCAGTTCAGTACTTGCTGTGTTTGGAACCACAAAGGACTTCAGCATGGACATTGAGGAAATCCACAATTCAACTTAAGAGTTTATTTTTCTGAAAATAGCTTTGATGTTCTCACGCACATAGCATTAAACCTGACACTGAATGAAGCCTGAAAAAGACAAAAAAAAAAAAATAAAGTTTGGTAGAAACTAGATGAACTAGGTAAACTGCAGACAAACTTTACCTAGCTCACAGCATTGTTACCTGATCATCAGTTTGATGGAACCCATTCAAAGTGGTCTGAGGACAGTGGCAACCACCTAGATCTGGGGCTTTACCTTAGGAAGAAGGGACCTGGGCCAGGATACCAAGTAGGTCACAATTCAGTGCCAATGAGAACAAAGGATTAGAATTAAGCCTTGGAGAGAACAAAGGGGTTATAAGAGCTAGAATTCAGAGGATATTTCTGGAGCTAGCTAAAAAGAAAAGAGAAATATGGAAAAAGTAAAAAATATATATTTTTAATCTTTCTGGAAATATCCTAAATCTATAATTTAGGAAAACTTTGATGGTTGGATCTACTATCTGTCAGGGACCTCCTAGAGCCTGATTATACTTGTAACTGAGGAGGGATGGAACTGTACTTAGGTACTATGTAGCACAGGGATTTGGCTTTTTTCTTGAATAGCAAATAGGGGTTTTGTGAAAGGAGGGAATGGCCTAGACTTTCTACTTCTCCCTTCCTTCAATTTTCCTGTCTAAAGTATCACTGTTTTCTCTAGCAGAAGAAATAATTGAGAGCCTTAGAAATTTTTTTCTTTTCCTGCCTCAGACCCAGCATAGACAAACTGGGTGATGAAAAGGGCAATAGAAAGGTCTTTGTGCTCCACAAGGTAGATTTCCTGCACTGTGGAAATGCTACCATTTAGAGATTCACTTGGATTAAACAATTATAAACCACTCATTCTTTAGCATGAGACTTTCTTCCAGAAAACTGATTGAGATCTACACAAAGCAAATGGGAGTTTTTATATAGAAGAGGAGGGAAAGGTGAGTTTGGAACTTGGGACTCTATTGTGAGTCAAGACAGCTAGAAGGGAAGGTCTTGAGGGTTGCGGACAGCAAGAAGGCAATGGAGATAGGACATGAAATGACTGCTGAAAAGGTAGGCAGGTACCTACTTCAATATTTGCCTTAGTGTTGGCCCTGCCTTCCCTATTACCAGAAGCCTGTAAAGTTCTAATCCTCCTTATCCAGTCTAGACTGGAATGATGATGGAAACAAGTGGGGAAATGGTCAGCCAATTTTAGAATAGTGCTAAAGCGGTAGCTTCTCTTTCTTGACCTTATTCTTTCTTGCCACAACCCTGAACTCCATGGGTAGATGGCCTTACTTCTTGCCCATCTCAAGTTCTACTGTCTGAACCCATTTTAGAAACCACTTCCATCATTTCCATTCTTCTCCTATCAATGAATTGACTCTGAGATAACATAAGAAAGAATCTCAGGGAGGCATGGCAGAATTAGTTGAACACAGCAAACAAAGGTTTAACTTTAGGGATGACTATGCTACTGGGAATATGAAAAAAAAACCTGTGAAGGCCAGGCACTGTGGCTTATGCCTGTAATCCCAGCACTTTGGGAGGCTGAGATGGAAGGATTGCTTGAGGCCAGGAGTTTGAGACCACCTGAAGAAACATAGCAAGACCCCATCTCTACAAAAAACAAAAATTAGCTGGGCTTGGTGAGACGCGCCTGTAGTCCCAGCTACTCAGGAGGTTGAAGTGAGCGGATTGCTGGAGCCCAGGAGTTTGGGGCTGCAGTGAGCTGTAATCATGCCACTGCACTCCAGCCTGTGTGACAGAGCCAGATGCTGTGTCTAAAAAACAGCAAAACAAAACAAAAACAAAAACTATGAAAATATGCTCTTGTACTCTAGTTCTTCTAGATAGCTATTTCCAACCTATATTTTCCTTATTGTTAAAAACAAAGAAGGAAGGGAAATGTTTATTCATGAATATTTCTTAATTCATCCCCTCGCTGTCTTAGGTTTTTCTACAGCTTCCACTAGAGAATAACTTTGCCATGGTTGTCCACACAAAAGCAGCTGGCCAGACCAGTATTAAAGTCACTGTCCGCTGTATGAACAGTTCTTCTGGGCAGTTTGAGGGGAATTTCTTGGAACTGTCTGATGAAGTTCAGATCCTGGTAAGCTCCCAAACCTAAATCTTATTTTTGTATTTCAAGAAGAAAGTTATATTCTCTTATCATCCATGAAGAGTGTAGTCTGGATACAGATAGAGAATTGCTAGAGGGATTCCTGAAACAGGTTTATGGTTCCTAGATCTTTGTCATTCCTGCTAATTGCTTATGTATAGTATTGACATTAGAAACTTTAGCACACATACTCCATTTATCTCCCCACACTATGAACAAAAGATACGAACACCTCAATAACTAGAGAGGAATTTCTGAGCTGCTCCACTTAACGTGGATATTATGATATAGTATATTTAGATATATTCACAGGTAGAATGAAATATAATAGTAACTTCTGGTAAGGTATAAGAGTATGAATAGTTTCTACAGATGATCTTAGGCTAAAAGCTAAGTGGCCCTATTATTTTTAAATTCAAAAGACAAGTTACAGGGCCCAAGGCTCTGCTACTGAGGCTCCAGCACTGGCACCAGGTCCTACAGCACCCCCAAGGATTCAGCCCAGTTGCCAGGCCCCAAGACTCCACCTCTTAAGGCTCCAGCACTGCCCACAAGCTAGAGCCTCCGCTATGGAGGCTCAACTGCTGCCCCTGTGCCTGTGGCTCCTCCCCTGAGACCCCTCCACTGCTGCATGGCCCTGGCTTCATCCCCAAGTCTCCAGTGCTGCCACTGGAACCCTGGATCCAGCTCCAAGACTCCCTGCTGCCATAGAGCTCTGCAGCTATGCTCCTAAGGCTTCCCCTGGCCGCCTGCTGGGAACCGCCAGTGGTCCAACACTCCGCCAAGGACCCACCAGCCTCCAGCCACATCACACCTGGACCCAGTTGGAGAGCAAACACCCACAGCCTGTACACCCACAACTACTGCCTAGGTAGCCTCACTCAGCTGCCACTGTCACCTCCATGGGGACAGCCGGGCAGAGCAATCCCCCATAACGCCAGACTCTCTGGAGAGGGTCTAGCCCAGTCCCCAACTTGAGATGCCAACAGCAACCGGGGGAACAACGCAACACTCCACACGAAGATCATCCAGCATCAGCTAAAACTGTGACAATCACAGGGGAACAGAAAAAAACAGAACAGCTGCATTACGGGCTCTGAGTGCACCCACCCCTCCCCTTTGGGTCATTCCAGAGTAGGACACAAAAGCTTCATCTAGGAAACTCTCCTTTTCTATAAGTAGGAGAGTTCCCAACAATGGAGAATAGGTGTGCTAACCTATCAGCCCTGAGCTTAGAGAAGAGAATTCAGATGAGAAGAAAGCAGCAAAAGAACTCTGGCAACAAGAAAAAACAAAACAGTTCAGCACCCCCAGGGATCACCATAAACCTATAGCAATGAACCCCAACAAAAAGGAAATTGTTGGTTGGTCCGAGTGCAGTAGTGTTTACAACTAATCACAACCAGTTACAGATTCCTTTGTTCCTTCTCCACTCCCACTGCTCCACTTGACCAGCCTTAAAAAAAAAAAAAAAAAAAAAAAAGGAAATTGTTGAAATGTCAGAAATGGAACTCAGAATATGGATGGCAAATAAGATGAAAGAAATTGAAGAGAAAGCTGAAAATCAACGAAAAGAAGCCAAAAGATGTTTCAGGATATCAATTAAAAAAATGAAAAAGTTGCTAAAGAGCTAGACATAAGAAAGTATTTAATAGAACTTAAAAAAATGAAAGAGTCATTTAGGAAATTTCAAAATCCAGCAGAAAGCTTCAACAACAGGCTAAACCAGGCAGAAGAAAGAATCTCAGAACTTGAAGGCAAGGCTTTCGAACTAACCCAGTCAGTCGAAGATGCAGAAAAGAGAATAAAGAAGAATGAACGATCAGTCAGCAAACTAATATATGGATTATATATAGATATATATATGGAAGAAGAAAAAGCAAAAAGCATGGAAAAATTTATCCAAGGGAATTATTGAGGAAAAATTCCCTGGTACTGCCAGAGATATCCAGATACAAGATGGTCATTGAAGATCAGGAAGATTCATAGTAAATTGGACCTCTCCGAGACTCATAGTCATCAACTTGGCTAAAGTCAAAATGAAGAAAATTCTACAAGCTGTAAGATGAAAACAACAACTTTCATCCAGGGTCCAGGTGCAATGCGTCTGGAGACTGGCGGGTCCCTGGCAGAGTGTTGGACCGCTCTCCGATTCTCAGCAGGCAGCCAGTGGAAGCCTCAGGAGCATGGCCGCGGGGCTCTATGACAGCAGGGAGTCTTGGAGCTAGGTCCAGAGTCCCAGTGGCAGCACTAGAGACTTGGGGATGGAGCCATAGGGCCCTGTAGCAGTGGCGGGGCCTCGGGGGAGGAGCCAAGGGCACAGGGGCTACAAAGGAAAACCCATCAGGCTAACAGCAGAATTCTCAGCAGAAACATTACAAGCCAGAAGAGATTGGGGCCCCACTTTTAGTCTTCATAAACAGAACAACTGCCAGCCAAGAATTTTGTAAAAACTAAGTTTTATAAACGATGGAGAAATAAAGACTTTTCAAGACAACTTTTCAAGTTAAGGGAATTTGTCACTACTAGACCGGCCCTACGGGAAATACTCAGAACTGCATTATACGTGGGACAGTACGATAGATACCCACCAGTGTAAAAACACCCAAAAGTTAAAGCTGTTAGCTCTTCTAAAATAATGGTTCAAGAGGGAAAACAAAACAATAAGGTATCACCCAACATGATGGGGGGAACAGAACAGCATTCCACCTATCAATACTAACACTCAATGTGGATGGTCTGAATGCCCCACTTAAAAGACATAGACTGGCTGAATGGATGAAAAAACACAACCCAAATATCTGCTGTCTCCAGGAAACACATCTAACCCACAAGGACTCACACAGACTCAAGGTGAAGAGATGGAAATAAATAGTCCACACAAATGGAAACCAAAAGAAAGCAGGTGTAGCCATTCCAATATCAGATGAAATAGACTTTAAATCAACAATGGCTAAAAAAAAAAAAAAAAAAGACAAAGATGGTCATTATATAATGGTAAAGGGAGCAATTCAACAAGAAGGTACAGCAATCCTAAATATGTATGCATCTAACACAGGAACTCCCGGATTCATAAAGCAAATCCTACTAGATCTAAGCAAAGAAATAAACAGTAGCATGGTAATTGCCAGGGACTTCGACACCTCATTGACAGAGCTGGACAGATCATTGAAGCAGAAACCAATAAAGAAACACTGGGACTTACACGATACACTAGAACAAATGGACCATTCTTGCTTCGGCAGCACATATACTAAAATTGGAACAATACATAGAAGATTAGACTGGCCCCTGCACAAGGATGACACACAAATTCATGAAGCATTCCATATTTTTTTTTTTTTTTGAGACAGAGTCTCACTCTGTTGCCTGGGGGGAGTGCCGTGGCATCAGCCTAGCTCACAGCAACCTCAAACTCCTGGGCTCGAGCAATCCTACTATCTCAGCCTCCTGAGTAGCTGGGACTACAGGCATGCGCCACCATGCCCAGCTAATTTTTTTTTCTATATATATTTTTAGCTGTCCAATTAATTTCTTTCTATTTTTGGTAGAGACGGGGTCTTGCTCTTGCTCAGGCTGGTCTCGAACTCCTGAGCTCAGGACAATCCACCCGCCTCGGCCTCCCAGAGTGCTAGGATTACAGGCGTGAGCCACCACGCCCGGCCAGCATTCCATATTTTTAAAAAAATTATTTAAAAAAAAAGAACAAATGGACCAAATGAACATTTACACAATATTCTACCCAAAAACTACTAAATATACATTCTACTCATCAGCACATGGGACATTCTCCAAGATTGATCACATCTTAGGCCACAACACATGTCTCAGCAAATTCAAAAAAATTGAAGTCATACAATGTACTTTATAAGACCACAGTGGAATAAAACTAGAAATCAATTCC